>JARFIX010000189.1:0-285190 GCA_036346125.1 Lycocerus yunnanus
CTACTTTTATGTGTTTATTAAATCATTTTGTAACTTTCGGAATTATAGCATAAAATTGAATGAATTTGAAATTTTATAAAATGTATTTGGGAAAATGTAATGAGAAATTAAAATTTACCTTGGCTAAAAGTTCTTCATTCGAGCAGACATATTGGGTAAAATATACCACTGCAAATACCAAAATTCTACTTGTCATAATTATTTGCAATTGTAACGTCAACTGTTTGAATCTAGGAACACGTATGCATTGAATTTTAACTTTTATATTGTTTACAACGACAATCTGATAATAGAGAAATAAAAATCGGCCAGGCATTAAAATTAGTTTATATTTTAGAAGGCCATTGATGAAAGGTTTCATTGTTGATACTTATCAAGATGACCCGATAAGCATCTTTTCATAATATTACAAATTACCATAATAATAAATCCATTAAAATAAATATAATAATTTTATATAAAATTTCAAATTTGATAAATTCAAATAAACGGAAAAATTTTAATGCAGATTTCAAAAATAAAAATTATTTCATTAATTAATCAACTCAAATTAATATGATCAACTACTATACTATGTTTACTAAACGTTACTAACGTCCGGTTCCACCAACCTGATTTAAGTGAAAACTTAGACTTAAGTCGTAATTTTGTCTTAAGTATCACAGAGTTGCGTTCCACCAACATAAAATTTTGACTTACTGAAAATGGCTGAAAATGATGCGCATGCGCAAATAAAGGCAGAAAGTCTTCGCCGGGAAGAAAAAGCTCAGAAGAACATTATGAGTGCGTATATGGATGACGGAAGTGTTCAAGCTGTAGAAAGCGAAAAACCTTTCACAGAAGTCAAAAGTTCATCCCAAAAGAAAAAAGACAAACAGGAAAAAACGAGCGACAGGCGAAAAGACGTCAACAGAAAAGCCAGAACGTGCCCCTCAAACAAAACCGGTAACAAGGAAAAAACCAGGAGCGAAACCAGACGCCATAATTGTGAAGGTGGACCAGGGAAAGCCGGGAAGCTACGCAGAAGCACTGTCAAAATTTAAGACGGCAGTAGCTGAGGACATGCCAGAGGGCGGTTTCGGTCCATTAGGAAAACAAGAGGAGGTGATATGATAGTAGAGTTGGCGAGTCAAGATTCAAACGCCGCCAGACTACTTGAAATTTTAAACAGAAAAACGGAAGAGCTACAAGTTAAAATTCTTACAGACTCGACGACCGTAATGATCCGAGACCTTGAGGATGCGGTAACGGAAGAAGAAATTATCACCGGTGTAAAGGAATATCTGGGAGAGGAAAAAGATTTAAAGTCAAGGTACTCAGAGCAACTGTAAATAACACCAAGATGGCGCTGGTTGAAATGCACAAGGATAGTGCAAAGCTCCTCCTGAAGAAGCAAAATATTCGTGTAGGCTGGGTAAATAAATGTCGGCTGAGAGAGTATGTCGAACTTACAAAATGCTACAACTGCAAGGTGCAGGGCACCTGGCAAGAGATTGCAAAGGTGAAGTTAGAAGGGCTGCATGCGAAAACTGCAAAAACCCTAAGTACTGCCCAAATTGTAAGGTTCAAGGTCATCGCATGGGCACCTATGTGTGCGTGCGATTTCAGAACACGGTGTAAAACAAGCCGCGGGAGAACGCGTCAAAACAGATGCAAATGGTACTTAAGATCATTCAAGCAAAACTCCATCGGGCATCTGCGGCCCAGGACCTGCTCCTCAGGAATGTAGAAAACAGAAAGTTAAATTTGGCGCTGGTGAGTGAACCAAACAGAACAAACGGTGATGGTTGGTATGCGGACACGCTGGGCACAGCTGCCATCTTTGTGCCCAGAGAAACGCCGATTAGAAGATGGAAGAGCGGAAAAGGCTTCGTTTGGGTGGAGGTGGAGGATATAGTCATATATAGCTGCTACTACTCCCCAAACGATTCCATACAACATTTTGATATGGCACTCGCAAAATTGCAACGTAGTGCAAGATCACAGGTGCTTCAATTGTCGTGGCCGGCGACTTTAATGCAAAGGCTGCGGAATGGGGCTCCAGAGTGACAGACGTGCGGGTGAACTGCTAAGCGAACTTGCGGCAGAACTAGATCTGGACGTATGCAATACAGGAAGCGAGATGATCTTTCGACGAGGAGCCACGGGCTCTGTCATAGACGTCACTTTCGTTTCAAATGTGTGCACCCGGCGTGTGTCCGATTGGAAAGTGCGAGACGAGATCACGCTCAGCGACCACGCTTACATCTCCTTTGACATAGATGCGGAAAGGCCCCTCCTCGAATCACAGCCGGTTAGGGGGTGGGCTATAAAAAAGCTCCAGAATGGCAAAATTAACACCTCTATCAAAGCCCATATAGAAAATGGAGATATAAAAACCCCGGAGGAACTCCGAGCGGCCGTAATCAAAGTATGCGATGGTTGCATGCCGAGAAGGCGCTCTACAAATGGGAGGCGAGAAGCATATTGGTGGACTACCGAAATTGCAGAGCTCCGACGCAGTAGCCTACACGCCAGAAGAGTCTTTCAAAGGAAAACCGCGAAAGTCGGCTACGATCAGGCACAAGACGAAGAGGCGGAAGCAAAAACGCCGAAAAAGCGATTAGTTCAGGCAATGAAGCAAAGTAAGGCGCAGCATTGGGAGAAACTTATAAACAAAGTGGAAAGTGACGTTTGGGGGCTTGGATACAAGATCGTGGCGAAGAAACTCGGCAGACCAAAATCGCGGGCTTGACGCCAGAAAGAATCCGGCGGATTGTAGACGTTCTTTTCCTACGCATGACATCTTCGATCGGATAAGAAGATCGGTGCGTGAAGATGACATCAAACTGTTTACGGAAGTTGAGCTCCGGGAAGCGGTCAAGAAAATGGTTGCTAACAAAGCCCCGGACCGGACGGTATACCGTCGCCAATAATACGACGGATTGCGGATAAGTGTCCAGATAAGCTTCTCCAGGTTTATAACGGATGCCTGACGGAGGGCACCTTACCTAACATCTGGAAGGTGGCCCGCCTTTGGGATTGCTCAGGAAAGGCGAGAAACCATTGGATCAGCCGAGTCGTACCGCCCAATCTGTCTTTTGGACGAGCTGGGCAAGCTCTTGGGACGACTGGTCCTTAAAAGGCTGCAGGAAGAGATTGAGCGTACAGGAGGATTGGCTCCGAACCAGTATGGATTCAGGAGTGGTCGCTCAACAACTGACGCCCTAAACCAACTGGTAGTAAAAGTTGAGAAAGCAAAGATGGAACATGGCGCACAAGAAAATTGTGCGCCATTGTTACAATTGACGTAAAAATGCGTTTAATTCGGTGAGATGGCAAGACATTCTGGCAGCCATGCAGAAAAGAGGTATGAAGGGATACGTCCAAAACATCATTGCAGACTATCTTAAAGATAGATCTCTGCTTATAGACGAGCAGATGCTCCGGGACACACTGAGGGTGACGAGTGGAGTTCCGCAGGGGTCCGTTCTTGGACCAACCTTGTGGAACCTCACCTACGACGACGTGCTAAGACTGGAGATGCCACCGGACGTGTCCCTCATAGCTTTTGCGGATGACGTCACGGTGCTGGCTGCAGCTAAAACGGAACCTGAGCTAAGGGAGAAAGTAAATGACGTGCTCGACCTACTCCACAGATGGATGGGCGAGCACGGTCTCAAAATGGTCCCTGAAAAGACGGAAGCTCTACTCCCGGTTGGAAAACGAGTGGTAGCACCTCTGCATTTCACCTTAGAAGGTAAAAACATCTTTCCGCAGAAAAACCTCGTCAGCCTGGGAGTAGTATTTGATAAAAGAATGGCCTTCCGAGATCACCTGGAAAAGGTAGCAAGCAAGGCTACCAAAACAAGTACGGCGCTGGCGCGTATAATGCCAAATATAAAGGGTCCTAGAACCGGAGCAAGGCGTCTCCTTAGCGGAGTGGTACACTCGGTAATGCTTTACGCTGCGCCGGTGTGGTACGAAGCTATGGGGACAGCCGACTACCGGAAAATTTTGGAAAAAGTGCAGAGGAAAACCGCCATTAAGGTTATATGCGCCTACCGAACAGTGGCGCAAAGTGCTGTTTTGACAATCTCACGAATAATGCTGATAGATCTGATGGCACTCGTGAGACTAAAAAAACCACGGCAGAAAAGGGCAAAAAGAAGAAAGAGCAAGGAACGCAGAAGAAGTCTTGTCGATGTGGCAATATAGATGGGAGAATGACAACAAGGGGCGTTGGACGTTTGTGCTGATACCGGAAATTAAACCATGGCTGGAACGAAAGCACGGTGATGTTGATTTTCACGTGACCCAGTTCCTCACGGGTCACGGGTGCTTCAATAGTTACCTACACCGAATGAAACTGAGAGAATCGCCGGCGTGTCGGTACTGCGGTGATGAGGACACAGCGGAACACACGATGTTTCAATGCCCCAGATGGTTATCTGAAAAGAGTGAGACAGAAACAAAGTTGAGGAACACACTCACGAAAGAAAACATCGTTCGTAAAATGTTAGAAAGTGCAGCACATTAGAATCTCATTGCGGAGTACATCTGTCACGTGATGAAAACCAAAGAAAATGATGAAGGGACGAAGAAAATGCTTAATAAGCAATAAAACACCGATAGGAAGCCTTAAATCGGCTAGGCTAACCCCAGAAATGGTTACGGGAGCACCGCGAAGTAATGCTAACGCTGTCCCAAGTGCTTTCCGTGACGAACTGAGGAGGGGTTTTAGTCAGTAAAATCTGACACTACCACCCCAAACATCTGAGTGGTGTCTTTTGAAGATTTCCCCTCCCAAACACAAAAAAAAAAATTTGACTTAAGTAGAAATATTTGGTGGAACACAATTTTGAGCTAAGCACTTTGCTTAGTTCATGTTGGTGGAACCGGGCGTAAATATTTGCACTGTTAAACGTTGCGTCGCCGTATTCAATTTTAATCGAGGACAATCTTCCCAGAAAGTGATTCTGTGGAAGCCATTGCATTGAAGTCATTGCAGCCTACAAGCAGTTTGATATTTTGTGTTTGCCGATTAGTCCAGTTCATCACCCACAACCGGAATTACTTTAAGAACGCGGTAAGAAGGAGGTCAAAGGATTCCATTCCAATCATTCGATTTGTTGAATTTCAAATTCAAACTTGATTGTAAATAAAATATTTCTAAGAAAATCTTCAATGATAACAATCAAATATCTTTTTTCTATTTGAAGTAAAAAAGTTATTTTTTTTAATTTCGCTGATTTTTTATGCTGGTGCGTACCCATTTATTATTGATGTATTTGTTTCCACTCTCAAGTATGAAATTTTTCCACTGATTGCTTTAAACACTTATTAGTTTTATTTAGTACTAGCTGACCCGGCGAACTTTGTACCTCTTAAGAGTTTATGAATGTCGTGTTAGCTTTTAGCTAAACTTAATTTAAGATTTTAAAAATAAACGTAATAAAATCAATACCAAAAATTTATTAAGTTTGAGTTTATTATGATAATAATATATACATTGTGTCCCCGTAACCGTGGAGAACCTTTGACATGGTGATAAAGAACACTTCTAAGACAAATTTTCAAATAAAATATTTGTTCAAGTGAATTTATTTGTAATCAACCTACGCGTTGTTTACTATTTTCAGAATTTCTGTAAAACGATTGGTTTTTCCAAAAAATTTATTTAACAAAAGTTGTAGCGCGTTAAATTACCTATCCGATTTGAGTCATTAATTTTTTTCTAAGACGTTTCGTTTAAGAGATACTGGGATTGCAAGAAAAGTAAAAAAAATAAAACCTGAATTTGTTAAACATTTTTTCCCTTAATTTAAAGGAAGGTACCCGCCAGGGGGAACTTAGACAAAACTTTTATTTGGAAATTTGTCTTAGACAAATCAAAAGTTCTCCATGGGCACGGAGACACCCTGTATAAAAGAAATAAAAAGACATTTTTATTTTCTCAGCAAGACATGTGCTTTATTGAAGCTATGCATTTTGCTATGAATCCGTAACAAGTGTTTGCTTTTGTTTTAAATTAAATTAGATTATTCTTGAGCTTAACCCGCCATCCACGCATATCTTCCAATAATAAGTAGTATTTGCAAAAGTGCGCCAAAGTAAAAGAAACATTTGCTACATAGCTATGTACGAAGAACTATTTATGTGACTCTCGCACCTGAACAGGATTTCCACCACCGCTACTCCTATGCAACTCCAGATCATAATGCTACCATCTTCATGTTACTCATGAAACTCCACAAAATAAATACGAAGCCAACACCATAATTTGTAGAAAGCCAATAGTAGGAAAGATTATTTTTCAAAAATGTAACCAGAAATTTTACCACGAGGTCAACTTTTGTTCCCCAGGTGTTTTTTTAATATTAAAATATTTACATTTGCAACAAATTGTGTAACAAAGTTTAACCAATCAGATTTTAAATCGGCATTACAACTCACTACAAAAAAATTTTACACGATATTTGAGAACAACAGATGGAGTATTGAATGCCACGCTCTGTTCTTTTGAAATTAAGTTGTTTTCGAACACTAACAATGCAGGTTTTCTGTAATAATAATTAGACTTCTTTCGCTTGCGTTAAAATAAAGCTTTTACATTATAGGCAAATAAACGAAACAATCCAAATACAATAATAACCTTCAGATATATAACCTCAGATATATAATAATAACCTCAGAAATATGAGGAAAATACGAATCACTGAAAACCCATGCAAAAGCACAAGTGAAAAAATCGAATCAAGAAATTAAATTGGTTCGTGATCGGCAGGACACAGAAGTGCACCATCCATCATAACATTCTAGCTTCTACTCCCTTTATTATTTACAATAATGCACTTCGTCCTTCGTCTTATTTATTTTAGCTTGAATCTATTCATCCGAAAGCAGTCACTGACACTCAATAATCAACAACATTAGCAGACAAGTGACCATCACTTGTAAATAACATAAATCTTGCCCCATCACCTTAATTACGTCATTAACATATAATAAAAATAGCAATACACCGGGAATCGTTCCTCTAGGAACTCTTAATTCAATATCCACTACTTTCAAGACATAGCCATTGACTTTCGTTCTATGTTTTCTATTTTTTAAGTAGGATTCAATCCACCTCAACTTCTTTTCGCGAATTCCATATTTCTCAATCAAAATTTTTCTATGTACCGTCTGGAATGCTCTTTGAAGATCAAAGAAAACTCCTACTACCCCCCTAATTATCGTGCAAAGCCATTTTTTACTCCAATTAACAACATAGGCAACCAACGATTTACAACTATGACCTCCTTAAGTCTGACTGATCTTTTGAAATTACACTATTACTGTCCAAATAATCCATCAACTGATTACTCACAATATAAAACTTGAGACTGAACTGATATCATGTTCACTAGCCGAAAGCTTTTTAACCTTGTCGGTTGTAAGCAGTAGCTCTTGAAGTGGTTGTTGTGTGTTAGTTAACCGTTTTCGCTAATTAACAATTTTTTTAAAAATTTTGGTTACAAATAAAAAATTTTAAAACAGTTTTCTTTAAAATTTAATTTTTTTTAAATAACATTAAACCGGTTTTCACGTTTATAAAATTTAAACATTAATTAAAGTTTCGGTAATAATAAATATTATTCTGAATTCGAACTTAATAAACAGTTTAACATTGCGTTTTCAAACTTTTTACCAGAATTTTAGTATTCTCAATTACATTCTTAATGCAGGTAATTAACTCTGTCATAAATATTTTGTTATAATTTTAACGTTTCTTCACTACACTTATTACATTTGTGGTATTTACCAGTAATTTTTATATTTAAATGAATATAAACAAGAACATCTATCTCGTTTAAAAGGATTTTCAATTCTTAATGGAATATCCAAAGCATCTTCTTTATTCCTATATGTTCACAATAACAAAATTTCTTTAGCAAATTCTTTTGAAAGTTCAAATTTACGAATTTTAGTTTTGGAAAATTAAAATTTTGGTTTAATTTTTTTTTTAAATAAAAGGCAGTTCTTTTGAAATTTTTTAAATATAATTATGGAAAATTTAAATTTTAAAAGGATTTGTTTTTAAATAGATAATTCTATATTTGAACCTTAAAGAGCCATAATTGTAAGTCTAGATATTATGATGAAATTAACAAGACCAGGTTTAAATTAACTTCTAAAAGAAGGGGTTTAAGACCGGGAAGCCAATGAGCTAATTTAAATTTTCATCAAATTCTAAAAAAAAAATTAATGACTATATCTGTTAAGAAATATTACCTTGTCGGTTGTAAGCAGTAGCTCTTGAAGTGGTTGTTGTGTCTTAGTTAACCGTTTTCGCTGATTAGGCGGAGGGAGTTGAGCGGGATCTTCCCAGAAATAAAAGCTGGTTAATGTTTCTGTCGAGGCTCACCAATTTAGCGAGATGATGTGCTGAAAAAATGTTTGCCAATCTAAATTGGAACCAAAGATCATCTTGTAATTAACAATCCAGCAGCACTACCGAGGCGATTAGTTTATTCGCGAGGATCTGATATATAAATTACTAATTCGGAACAATTTATTTTAATAAATTTTCAACAAATAAACGTACTCTTTTTAAAAGGTGCAGAGTAATATTATTTCGTGAGCTTACAAGCAATAAGTACTAACAAGGGGAGACCGGTAAATTCCCCTCACTGAATTGTTTCATTTTCATTGTGCGTGTAGGTCTTGTATTGGACTTCAACAGGTGCAAGTATAAGAGCACGCTTCTTTGCCAATTTTGAGAAAATTGAATTTGATAATTAAAATATTACTGATGAACTGCATAAAAATTAACATAAATTTGGTAAGTTGATAATGGAATTGCGTAAGGTTGCAAAAAATTAAAACATATGCGAAGGGTACTGGGATCGCATCCAGCTCCTTCCAATTTTTTTTTATTTATTTGATTAGCGGAAGTGGGTAACAATTTGGCTCCAAAACTGAGTTTAAACCTGTCGAATAATCGGCAAAAATCGGTTTGCTACCATTAGCTTTCTTTACCACTACAATTGGAGCTGCCCATCGATAATATTCCACCGGTGTAATTGCGCCTTCATCTTCCAATCGCTTTAACTCCTTTTCAACCGTTTCCATAGCAGCAAATGGAACTGTTTTTTTTTCGGTTGAAATACGGGTTGTACATTTGGGAGTATGTGTATCTGAACTTTTACTTTGGTGCATAACCCTAGTTTTTCTTCAAAGAACCTTGAAAATTTTGTTTTTGTTTTGTCAATCCACTTTATTTTGGTTTCCAAATTTATGTTGCATACCGAATTCAAAGGTATATCCCATAATTTGAATTTTTTCGTTCCAATCGATACCCAATAGATTAGTGTTGACTGGGGCAGCAAAACATTTTTTGATTTCTGTTTTACCATGGTAGGATTATCTTTAATTAAAATTTATAATAATCTAAATTGACGTAAAACTAATAGTTTACGAGATATTCGTGAAAAACTGATTTTCGCAATTTTTGACGTTTAATAATATTTTTAGTGTACATGATTTCGCAATTAACTTTTGAAATACCATTTCTGATAAAATAATTTTGGGTGGGTTGCAAGTTTTGGGTAATCTTTTGAAAATAAAACACAGTTGCACTTCTTGCAGAGTTGTCCGTTCTGCTTCATATTGTGATAGATTTGTTTTTAACCTTTTGACTTGTAATATTTTAATTTCTGTGATACTGATACGCTTATGAACCAACGACAGCGGATGCTTCAGACACCCCCAACCACCTGATACATGGCCTGATAATGACCTGTTAAAGTGTTAAAACCGGTCGCCAAAAGTATAAAAATTTTACTCTGCAAGAAGTGCAACTGTGTTTTTTACCATTTCTGATATCAAAATATTGATAATCTTGATGAAACATCTTCACTAGGATTTTTTTCGCAGATTGACTTTTTTATTTGTCTAACCTGGCAGTTGCCTGATTTCTTTGTATTGTTACATATCCTAGGGTGGGTTCTGAGCAAGAGCTTACAGGGTCCTTCTCCATTATCTCCAGATGTGTACCCTTCTTGAAGTTTTAGCGCAGTATAGCGCGAAGCAAACACGGGTCGACTACTATTCGCGTGAGATACACTGCTGTGATTAAAAAAAGTCCAATATCGATCTGTGGACTATGGGGAAGGCAACGAAAAACCACCCCATAAATTATAATTCTCCCTGGTAAATTCATCTTGGCTTCAGCCAAGTTGAATCGCCAACGTCCGGGGGACCGGATATGGCACATGAAAGAAGAAGATGGCATACATATACAGGGTGTCCCCGTGTCCGTTGAGAACTTTTGAGGTGGTGATAAAGGACACTTGTCTAAGACAGATTTTCTAATAAAATTTTTGTCCAAGTGCAAACCCTTGGGGGGAAGGGTGCCTCTATTTAAAGCAATTTTTTTGAATTTTTGATTTAAAACGGTTATAGCACCTATATTATTGATTTTTAGGCTTATTGGATTAGAACTTTTTTATAGATTACTTGCTTGTCTACAAATTAGGTTATAACCTCTTATTGACTAGGATAAACGGATTTCGAGTTATAAATTAAATTTAAGGAAAAAATGTTAAAAAATTCAGGTTTTATTTTTTTTGCGATCTTCGTAGCTTTTAACGAAACGTCTTAGAAAAACTAACGGCCCAAACCGGATAAGAAATTTTTAACGGGCTACAACTTTGGTCAAATAAATTTTTTTGGGAAAGCAAACGTTTTCACGGTCATGTTCTGAAAATAATGAACAAAGTGTAGGTAAAAAAAATAATGAACCAAGTGATGTGACTTTTAAACTCTGTACTTACGTGTCGGTACAACTCAAAATATTGACCAATGATGCTGCGTAATACCAAGAGGTTACGATGGCCCGCTCTGCGGACGATTCTTATGAATCTAATACAAATCGAAATAATAAAAATGGCAGCTGCTAAAATACAATAAAATCTTACCTTACTGATCAGAAGGGAAGTCATACAGTGGTATCTTATACAAGATAATTTTAACAGCTGCAGGAACCCAATAATTCTGGGATGGAAACTACCGCAAACATGCACTGGACATACAATTATACTGATCGAAGATCGTAGATATGAAACTGATTGATAGTTGTTGCAGGTAACAACTCGTTGAAAGATCTCCAAGAGCAGCAAATTCGTGTTCAGCTAAGATGAAACAAATATGTTGGTTGATTGACACCAGGGGAGTTGAACATCCGGCCACTTAAGAATAAAGTATTTTCAACAAGATAGAACGCCCGCTGTGTCCCAAAAATATTTGAAATCGTCGTCGTTGATATCAAAGAATAAATAACCTACGCGGACTGGGTGCGCGAGAGAACTACAGATGTGTTAACTAAACTTGTTAATAGCACGCCGAAATTTTCAACCTTGAAAATGTTACAACTATTGTATTTAATTCCAATTAACAAAAATCCGCAGTAGGGTTGAAATTATGCACGTACAAATTACGCGGCGTCACAGTGCCTTCAATATTCCTTGCGTTCAAAAATATTCAGAAATATTTTAGAAAAAATTGGGGAAGTCTAACTCAAAAACACGTTTGCCTTGTGTGAGAATCAAAACTGAAAGCCCTCTTAGCATAAACTCTCGTGTACCCGTCGAGCTACGTACGTAAATTTGCATGGAAAATATACGAGGTTGGGCAGCGAATAACTCGATATTCGGAAGTAAATAGAAAATTTGCGTAACAAAATGTTCCCGAATCTTTAGGATAAACTCCATTTTTTGTGATTTTGAAGACTGAATCAGGATTTGGGTAAATAAAAAAAGGCAATCTTTTATTATTTATACAGACAATCTTAACATTTTATTTTTACAAGTGACAGAATATTTCAAGGAATATTTTAAATATTTTATTAACAAACGTGCAAAACCATCTTGGATCAACCCTAAACCTAAAAAATAAGCGAAAAAAGAACCAAATCCAAATCGTTCTTGATTAAAATACCGATTACTTATAATTCAATTTTTACTTCTTTGGATATTCTATCGGAGTATATATTTCAAAATACATTTCACTAGTTACAATTACTTTATCGAAATATGTAAGCTCACATACACCTTTATACTCGGACCCGGACAATTAGGCGAAGCCGAATAGGCGCGGCCGAATAGGCGCAGCCAAATAGGCGCAGGACATATAGGCGCAGAGCCATTTAGGCGCGGGACATATAGGCGCAAAACCGTTTAGACGCGGGACATATAGACGCAGAGCCGTTTAGGCGCGATGCCATTTAGGCGCAACCAATTAAGGCGCGACCCATTTAGGCGCCGAGACATATAGGCGCGATCCGTTTAGTCGCAAAGCTTTATAGTATTTTTTATTTATTGTGTAATAAAATGCCAAATATGGAAAACATTCTGTAGACGGTACTTGTGCTGTGCCTGGGTTGACAGTGACTAGTGATGGGGAGATACCAGTCGCTCTCTGAGATCCGTTGCATCAACTTCCAAACTTTTCGAGTTGGGGCTACTTCAGGGATGTTTTAGTAAGTAAAGCGCGTGTCAAAACAAACAAAAAGTTGAAATTATTTTATTGAAATATGTAAGCTCACATACACCTTTATACTTGCCATTAGGAATAAGTGGAGGGAAATTTCTTTCATCGATATAAAAATTGCAAATGTGATATTTTATATCCTGCAAATTAAAATATTATGTAGGTGCATTGACATAGTATTATATTACATAAAAATTTATAAAATTAAAAGGTTAAATAAACAGCAAAACGAAATATTATTCATGATCTTTCAGCAATGGTTACTGCTCTCATCAGATGTTTAATAATAATTAATTCAGAAATTACACGTTTAATAATACTGACAGCAGCAACCATTACTGAAAGCTTACGAATAATATTTCGTTTTATTGTTTATTTAACATTTTAATTTTATATAATGTAATAATAATTTCAAAGGTTAATAATATTTATATAATTTTACATAATATATTATCATAAGCTATTGCATGTTTGGTTACCTTATAAAAGTAAAAATCTGTAATGTTTCCACATTTTAAGCTTTGCTGCAACCCCAATATATTTGCCCGAAGAGATTTTTGTGCATTAACTTGAAAACGTATCGGAAAGTGTCGATATTCGTTACTCAAAAACTTACGAACTTGTATGACCGCCTACAAATATAGAAATTATGCTTTCGACGTTTTCTTCTTCTCTTACCAGTTCAGTGGTGGAAGTACAGACCCTTGGCCTCTTTTCTTTTTATTTAAAAAAAAAATTAAGTAAATTTTGCATAAATTGAAACACATTTTGCCTCTGCAGGAGGTAGAGGGCGATTTTAAAGTTCCACCACTGGTGCCATCTACATGAGAAGAACTCAAATCCTTGCATGAATTCTTCTCAAGTATTTAATGTGTACTTAAAATATAAACCCTATGCAAGCAGGTAGCTAAAACATACTACATTTTTTGAGTTTACGTTTCTGTTTTGATATTATTAAGAAAGAGGCAACAATAACAATTTTCAAAAATAGACGTAAACTAAAATTTTTATTTCTGCGGCTGACTCCATTTTATTTAAATTAATTTACCTCGAGCTTATCCTGTAAGTCAACTTTAAATTCAAAAGTAGTATTGTGAACCGTGAAAGTACGGTTGCATTTAAAAGCTTTAACTTCACAGAACTTGTAAAAATTTTTATCGTAACTTATTAGGTCGATTCGAACGTCTTTAATTTTGTACCCATGCTGATGAAACTAAAAATTAGTTTATTATAATAAGAATTTTTTCTGCTGTAATTAAATTACGCGCAAATGATATAACATAATAACTACTTTTTTGTGTTTATTAAATCTTTTGTGAATTATAACATAAAATTAAATAATTTTGAAATTTTATAAAATTTATTTGGGAAAATGGAATGAGAAATTAAAATTTACCTTGGCCAAAAGTTCATCATTGGAGCAGACATATTGGATAACAAATACTACTGCAAATACCAAAATTATAGTTTTCATAATTATTTGCAACTGTAACTTCAACTATTTGAAACTAGGAACACATATTTATGCATTGAATATTAGCTTTTATAGTTTTTACAACGACAATCTGATAATAAATAAATAAAAATCGGTCAAGCATTAAAATTAGTTTAAATTTTAGAAGGCCATTGATGAAAGGTTTCATTGTTGATACTTATCAAGATGACCCGATAAGCATCTTTCGATAATATTACAAATTACAATAATTATATAAACATTAAAATAAATATAATAATTTTAAATGAGATTTCAAATTTCACAAGTTCAAATAAACGGAAAAATTTTAATGCAGGTTTCTAAAATAAAATTATTACATTAAATTATCAACTCAAATTATGATCAACTATTATTTACTAAACGTTACTAAATTACAGTTTGTAGATAAATAAATAATCTTTAAAAAATGACTAATCTATTAATTCCATAAAATCAATGGTTACGGTGCATAGGTACGGTTTAAAATTAGAAATTCAAAAAATTGCTTTCAAGGAAGGTATCCTCCAAAGGTTTGGACTTGGACACAAATTTTATTTGAAAATTTGTCTTAGAAAAGTGTCCTTTATCAACACCTCCAAGATTCTCCACGGTTACGGGGACACTCTGTATGTTATACAAAAAATTCCAACCAACTTGATTGTCATTAAACATTTGCAACCTCCTGTATGCTCAATTTAAGTTGTCAAAACATAACCTTGTTAATCTAGTGCGTATGACGTGAATAAAAGAGCGTAGTAATGGAAGTTTTATTGTAGGATTTATGGTTCAATTATTCAGGTAATAATTAATCATACTTAAATTAGAAATTATTATTTAATGCTACTTTTTTTTAGCATCTCTTGACGACTTTTAATTAAACAAAGTACCTAAAGTACAAAATTGTAACTTTTATGTTGAGGAGATATAGAATATTTTTCTTAACCTCACAATATGCTGATTATTTATAATTTTACTTATGCATATAATAATTGCCGATGAGTTAATTTTTGTGCAAACTAGTAATGACTAGCTGGATCGATAGGGATTTGAGCTGAATTTTGATGTAACTGACAGTGGATTGAATGTTCAGTAACTCGTAGCGGCTACATGAAATTTGTGGTTTCGGAAGTGTTCCAAACTTCTTTTTGCAAAGGTTAGTACTTTTTATTAATCTATTGCTGCTATAACTTATTTATCGTTTGTATTTTGCAAGAGTTCAGAATTAGTTTTATTTGTTTGTTTTTTTATAATATTTAATTAAGTGTCATAATAATTAATAGTAATTAAATTTGAATTTTGTAGGTTCATCAAATATGAAAACCATATTAAATATGGAATATTTTAAAATCTTCTAATTCTAAAAGATGCATAAGGAAGAAGAACAAAGAAAAATACACTTAATAATTTCAATAAATATAAAAATAACTCCAACCGAGCGTCATCAAACCTTTGCAACATCCTATATTTTTTACAGCATTACAATTACAGTGCAGCAATTGAAGATTTTGTTGTTAACTGGTGGGATTTAAAAATGAATTATTCAGGTAACGATTACATAAATAAAAAATCGTTGTTTAAAACCTATTATTTTTAGCTTGACAACTTTAAATTAAACAAAGGACCGATGCTACAAAACTTAATTTGGATGTAACTGAATACGGATTTTAAGGATCATTAAGTCATGGGTGATTTAGTCAAATTTGTGGTATGGAATTTTTTTGTTTATTTATCGAATATCGTCAACGGATATTTTGGAGTATGCTGCATTTCAAGCGCCTTAGTTGTTTCTTGATGAGACTCCATCGGGATGGGTCGACGAAAGTGTATAGCATCAAAGCAAGTCGAACTACTAACAAGGCGAGTGACTTGATAATACTACATTTTTTAACAATATTTGCATTATTTATATTCAAATTACAAAAATGCTGATTGACATACAAATTTCATTTCATAATTAAATATAATGGGGTTAACAAGGTACTTTTAATTTTGTTACCTTAAGAAATGTGTGCTATGTGCACTTGATTGAGTTCAATGTTCCATACAATGCAATTATTTTATAAGTTATACACAGTGTGTTTTTAAATTAATCAAGTATTTAAATTATTAAAGCAAAATCTTTTGAAATAAAATGAAATATTGTTAAATCTTAAGATTAAACATGTTTATTATTGCTATAATTTATTTATAGTTTGTACCTTAAGCAAGAATTTAGAGTTATTTTTAAGCATTGGTTTTATTTAATATTCAAGTTAGTGTTTTAATTGATTGTAATTAAATTTGAATTTTGTAGGTTTATCTACCAGTAACCCTTTGGTGTCTGATGTATCAAAAATCTTAGCAGACATCATCTTCTTGCCGCCACACCTGTTTGAAGGTAAGTAGCACATGCATTTTTGGTTAATTTAGGAGATAAGATTTTGTAATACATTTTAACCTGAGTGGGTCAAAATCAAGTGTCCAAATCCTATTCAGGTGTACAATAAATATACCAAGTGTGGTCACAGGATAAAGGTACCTAAGTCATTTATTCTGAAATTGAGATATTGACTTAGGGGGGCAATCAAGTTGTTATTATGTAAGCAGGGTTGCGGAGGTTTCATTTTTTGCTTATTTTTGCTGATAAAGAGAACGGGAGGATAAAATCTTACTTAAGGTATAAAAATTACAAAATAATGAAAATTTTAAATTTTAATTTTGATATTTAATAAAAGTTTTGAAAAAATTTTATATCTTATCGTTTGGGGGAAGGTAGGGTTCACAATTTTTTATTTTGCTTATTTAGAGGGAGGTGTGGGATTAAAATCATTGAAAGTTTGCTTACGTAAGGATAGGCTCCACGAGTATCCCCCATCTTTCTTTACCCCCTTAGGTACTGGAATATATTCATAAATGTGTCTGTCTACATGCAGAGCAAAAGAGTCAATAATAAGCGACCCTTGTTCTCTGCATACTTTATCAAATCACTTATTAACGACGGCCGTATCTTACGGTATTTGCCGTAACAAAGGGACACTGAAATCACAGGTAGAAAATGTATATTATGAACCTTTTGCTTAAATTTTTATACAAGTATTTTTATATTTCGATTATGTCGTTATGTATGTAAGTCATAAAACACCATAAGGAGTAAAAATTTTTGGTACCTTTTCCTTGAAATAAACTGAACGATGAGTAAAAATAATAAAATGTAATATTTTTATTAGGTTATTTATTAGCTATTCGTACAAATTTTAATTAATACAAAAAAACCTCTCTTGTTAGCTGTAATAATTATTAGTAATTATATTTCCAGGGTTCACCACGGAGAGTGACACACAAAAATATCATACAATTGTATTAATAAATAATAAGAAATTTTGCAACAAAATAAAAGATAATATTATATTAAAAGCAAATCTGAAAAAATAACTACATTTTAATAACAATTTTTTTTATAAATAACTTTATGTTATTAGCATATTTGTACACAATGCGCAAATGTATTTATCCCTCCTCCAATTAATCTATAACTACAGGTAATAATTACTGTGGTAGTTTTCTTAATTATTCCTTTATGGGTTATATGAATATTGCGAATTTACCAATTATGGAAGTAATAATTTAGAAAAAAATTCCAATAATTGATTTTCCATGTTATCTTGCCAAAAATTTGGCGTTTAAACTACAAATAGCAAAATTATCTGTTGATACTTTTTAGTTGTCCTTGAACTTGAAAATAATAATTATCCCTTCGTTGTAATTTAACTTTGTGTGGATTTTTTATTTCAATGGTTTCATCTTATCCGATTGAACTATTCGGGGCAACTCATAAGAAATAAAAAGATTTATCAATAAACAGTTCACATTTTTTATCTCGTTTTCTGATGTTTTGGATTCAACAGAAGTTGAAGTAATCAGTTACGCATTTAAAAAATGCCTATGGGCATTAAAAATGCCCGAGACAGACCAGATTATTTTTCAGATTATCGTTAATCCATTTATTCGCGTCAGTGGTAAAGAGATAACTGTCATATTCCAAAAATTAAAAAAATAAAAGAAATTTAAGACTTATTTGAAACTCCAACTTATTTAAATTTTAAAACCGCGTGGTAAACATTATTTTTATCACGGAAAACTTCACGGATATAATCCGAGTCATCCTTGGGAGGGGGGGGATTAATTGCCCCTTTTCCCACCCGTAAATACTCCACTGCCCCAAAATACATGACTAGGAGCAGATCCTGTGTGACAATGCTTCCCAGGTGCTTGAACTTAGTTACGCGTTCTACTTCTTAACCATTAAATTCTAATGTTACGTCCTGATGAATCTTGTTCACCAGTAATTGTAGTTCTATAATCTCTGCTAGGTTGACTGCATCCTCCGTATATCTGATTGTTATTATAGATTTTTGTTTATTACTTTTGTGCGGATATAATAGTACAATAGTATAGTTGATAAAATTCCAATCGTAGATCACTTTGATGAGTTTTAATATAGTTTAATCGATTGGATTTGGCTTTGCAATAAGCGTGGATAATTTTGTTGCGCTAACTTGTCAGAATGTAGAAGAGCTGAAAATTGATCTCTTTCCGCCGTCAGAAACGCATAATATAGGATATTTGTACATTGGTCGTCTCTTAGATTAAATTGTTGCTCTTTTGGATTTGATATTCTTGAATTTGTTTTGAACGTAGCGGTAGATATTTTTATTCTGTTTTATTATTCCTAAAGAAGTTACAGTTCTACACAAGTAGAACTTACACTAAAGAAGATACTACAGTCAAAGTATTTGCTGATAGGACAGGTACATACTCATAACACGGATGTTTAGAGGCAATTAACCCCGAAAACGCTGATCACGTTAATTTGAGTTGACGTGGATAAACTTACGTATTTTAGCACTCCTTCATAATCTTTTCTTTACCTCTTCATTTGTCGTTTCTTATTCTTCCGATCTGATGAGAATAGGTATCAGCAGGTATCTTATTTCATGCAAGTATGCAATAGTATGTTCTGCAACGGATTACGAAGCAGCATTCTAAATATTAATATAATAATAAGCAGCAAAATAAATATTTTCCGGTTACAAAAGGTGGATTTTTAATTTGAGTAACACGATTATGCCAAAACTTAATTATGTATGAACGATTATGTAGCGATGTAGGTGTGTCTGCGATGCGTAATCACTGTGGAGCATCTTGTCATTCATTACCACTGATACGATTGAATTAGTCCAATCTGATAAATTTACCTTAGTTAAGATTCCTTGATTTACTAAATTATTTATCAAGTTCCGCCTCTATTTTGGACATTAAGGAATATGACAATGAATTTTCTCAAGCAGGAACGTAGTGGCAAATTTTAGTTCTTCGTGGGACTGGCTTTAATTGGTTTGCTGCATGAATATACATGTGGTTGGGTTAGGAAAAGATATTGCACTTCAGAAGAATAGTCTTGAAGTTTGACTTTGTTGGAAGTAGAAGCCCAAAATTTGTCTTTTTGTACAGGAATAGGTGTTATATTTTCAATGAAGTGAAAGTTAATTGATCCACATGTGTCGCGACGAATGCGTTCGAAACTGGCGATTTATCGAAGTAAAAATCAAATAATATGAAGTCAAATCTTGCTGCTATACTTTCTATAATATTTTCACAAACGAACAGATAGCATTGCAGACATTTTTAAATGTTCTCAAATCTTTCAGAAAAATCTTTTTAGCGCAAGTTTTGAAATCCACAATATAACAATTTGTAAGATTTGATAAGTTTGCTGAACTGCCATGTATTTCGATTAATACCTTCTCAAGTTGTGAGGATAGTAGAAATAACAGGGATTCTGTCCCATATAACGGCATAAGTATGGTACTTTGTAGCATAAATACTAAAATCGCAAACGCACATATATTCCAGCTTTTACCCATTAAGATTTCCAACGTTCAAAGAGTTCAATTGCAAAATTGGTTTGAATTCTAGTAAAGTAGTCGTACTGGTAGTAATCTTTGTAGGTTTTGTTGTAGTAATTGACATTATAAAGATCAGGACTTGTTGCAATCGTAGTAAAAACAATTTCAACTAAAAACATTTTTTGAATCGTAATTTGCTCTAAAATAGTAATATTCACTTAGATCCGTATGTACTACATTGTATAATCAAAATAATCGGCGCTAATAACTTGTATGATAGTAACAAAAGTATGCGGAATATTAATTTAAAAATAAACTAAATCAATGTAATAATTATGTCAATTGGACACAGAGGTGAGAAATGATATAAAAGTTAATTATGGAAAATAACTAGCAAATCTCTGCGATGCGTAGCCCTGTGGGAGACTTGCCCCCCTGGGGCCGCGGGTTTTCTCCTGCCGTATTTTCTACTTTGAACTGAGTTTTTGTTTTTGTATTTCGTGGTTTTATTTAAAATTGATTTCTCCATGGGTAACGGAATGTGAAGTGGTAGTGGAAAATGCTTGCGCGATATTGATGTGACGTGTGATTACTTTTTGCTTTTTTTTTGTAACCTTGGCTACACACTAAAGTTTCTTAGAAATATTTTTGCTTTAGAATAGAGTATAGAGGTCTTATTTACAATCGTATTTGTTATGATTTTTTTTGAAAATATTTATCGATGATATAATTATCGTTTCTTTCCACACCACCCCAGAGGTAAAACAAAAGGTGCATTTTTTATAGTGGTGTTCCCAATAGGCCCATGTCCACTGTATACTACATAAAATATTCAGAAAAACATTCAATTTGAGATCGGTTTTAAACAAAATAAGAAGAAACAATGAGAAGATTGTGATGACAGGCTGCCATTATTATCTGCTTATTAATAGCAACTACTTGTGATGTGTTTTTAATTTAAGAAAACTCATATTCGAAATTAATTTGCTCGGTTTAAGGGAGAAACTTCCCTCTCCTATGAAAATTAATAATTATATTCGATAATAATTTAAATAAAAAATTGAAGTGAAAACTGTAAAACAAAAATTTGAAAATTCCGAAAAAATTATCGAAAAGATTTTAAAATTGAAAAAATGTTTGTAAATATAATTATAGGTGGTGGTGGTTTTCGATTCGATGATCCGTCGATATTAGTTATTTTAACAACGTTTTTAATGCAATTTCGAGAATCGGAATCGCCACGATCACCACGACCACCATTCTTTATCAAGAACTGCGGCTATTTTAGCCGTCAGTTGCTCCATAATATTTTACGATATTTACATATTATTATAATAATTATTAATAGTAACAGAACAGTTGTTAAAATACTAAACTAGGATTTAGTCAAAAGCTTTCTGGTACCACGAAAGAACGTTGTGTTTTAGTTTTTGTATCAGGTATATTGATTATTAATGATTTTCCGGTGTCTTCCACGTGGTTAGGTTTTATATTTCGCAATTCCTGTTTTCTGCTTGCACCACAAACAGCAATGATGATAACAGTCTCAAGTACAATACGATATTAGGAGTGTGTAAGTTTGTAATAGATATTATACCTTCATAAATAAATATTTATTATATGGTGTATTTCTGAGGAACTCTTGAATTTCAATTGCCCTCAAAGTTTTTGATTTTTTGCTTTTAAAGCCATCCAACTTCCTTTTGAGTAAAACTATTAATTTGGAATAACTAGCAATATTAATATTGTCATGGTTTATGTTTATTATGTTCCGTAACATAAAATACATCGCCCAAAGTGAACTTGGCTTTAATTCGCTGGACAAGGTTGAAAATATACCAGCAAAACATTTTCAGAAAATGATTTAATATTGTTTTGAGCCTCCAATCCATAAATTTCTTATAAACTATTTCATATCTCTCCCGCGATTTTGTCGGAAACAAGTCGTTCGTTGCCGTTTCGATTTTTGCCAGTACTTCTGGTGGAGTAAAACTAATACCGCTCGACATTTTATAACTAAAACTGTAATTGGTAAACAAATTAGAATAATATTTATCATCAAATGAATACTTTTTCTACACGATTGCAGATTTTTATAACAATAAATGAAAATTATAATGATAACCAAAACGAATATCACGAAACTATTGACGCAACTGTCCAAATCCCAAATTTCCCAAAATTTTGGGCGAGGGTCCGTCAACCCTGATTTCGATTTTTACCATTCTTTTTGCAAATTATGAAAGATAACAATGCCAAATACACATAAAAAAAATAAAATTTGCGGGGACCGTTCACAAATTTGGTTAAAAAACGGCTTTAAAAATTTATTTGGAATGCAATTTTATCGCCCATCGTAATTAAATGGGTTGTGGCAACATTTAAAATACCAGAATCCGTTTTTACAACGAATTATGAAAGATAATGGTGTAATTAGCTAATAAAAAATTAAAGTTGTGATCGGACAACAAATTTTCTAAAAAAATCACTTTTTGTGTGAATTCGTTTCTGATGTGTTTGCGCTGTCAAAACCTATTCTCCGCAACCATTCAAGACCATTCAAGAACGGTTTTGACACGCGCTTAACTTATTAAAAACATCCCCCAAACGGCCGCAACTCGAAAAGTTTGGAAGTTGACGCGGCGGATCTCAGGGAGCGACTGACTCCTTCCTAACGCTGCTCTAGTTAGCTCCGCCTTAAGGTAGATCCGCTAGTATGAATCTGCACGTACTGTTACCAAAATGCATAAAATTATTGCGTAATATTACGCAATAATACACTTACGTGTATTTCTTATGGGAAAATTGCAATTTTCAAAATTAAATTGTGATTTTATTAAAGTCCAACAAAGTTCCTCTTGCCTTTAAAATGCTTGTATTTTCTGTTCTTTCGTTTGGTATAGCCATTTCTATAGGGAAAAGTGTACTTTCAAGTCAGGGTTAACGGACTCTTGCCGGATTTTGTATCCTTATATTGAGACTTAGAGCTAATTAGATTTTGGTTAAAATTTGTTCAAGAAAACTATTGTTTTTTATTATTTTAAATCTTATTATTTAATATTAGTTTATAATTAATACTTCAAAACTATTAAGTATCTATTTACTTTAATCTATTTACTTAACTATTTCGTATCTTTATGGTGGGAAATAGAGATGATTAAATTATGGTTGAAATTGGTTCATGGAAACAATTTTTTAATCTATTTGTTTAATATTACTTTCTATTAAATATTTCAAAAACTAATAAGAATAACAAAACTGAATTTGGTATTGTGTATCCTTGTATTGAGACTTAGACCTGATTAGATTTTGGGTCAAATTGGTTAACGGAAAATATTTTTTCTCTTTATTATTAAAAATTATTTTTTTTATATTTAATAAAAGTATGACAAAGTCATGGGCATGACCACATCCGATTTTGAAAAAAAAATGATGACTGCGCATTTTATAAGTACAAATTGTAGTATTTCTAAAATAAATAAAATCCTAATAACAGCATGTTAGTAAATTCAACTGTACATATGTGACTTTTACCAGTTTAACAATTTTTTAAATGCGTGCTTTTAAACTTTTGATTTTGTAATCAATTTTTGACTTTTTGTTTGTAATGATTACTACTACGATATATAAATTTTGGAAAATTGACCAGCTATTTTTGCTTACTATAAAAGAAATCTAAAAACATAGAATTTAGCCAAAGCCGTAATAGCCTTAAATATTTTGTATTTTGGTGTACTAAAACATTAAAACACATCAGTTTTTGACCAGACCAGGATGCGCTATAGTTGTTTTCAGAAAATCTTTAAAACTGTTTCTACTAACTCTTTCAAGTCGTTACTACAATTGAGCACGGTTGTATGTATCACAATCTTAATTATCATCAACATTGTCCATTTCGTAATTATCATTTTGGTTATCCAAGTCAAAATCCATTTCAGCATCGATTTCTTCATCTACATTTTCGTTACTGCAATCATTGGCCTCGGTGGTATCGTTATCAGTATCGTCATCGATATTATCGGTATCTACAGCGAATATATAATATTATTCTGTAAGACACGACGCGTAATAAACTTCTTCATGCAATTGAACCAAGGGTATGTCTCCACCTAAATGAGGATGCATAAACCAGAATGCATCACCTTCAATTTTAATTGTAGCTGTAGGTGTTAACCTGTACTTTATATAATCTTCAGATTGGAGATATTCGATCGCTTCCTCAGCAGAAATTCTATATCGCCTAATAGGTATTTCAACGAATTCTTTAGTAAGCGAATATCTTATTGCACAGCAAAGAACATCTTCCACGTCCATATAATAGCGATTTTCAAATTCTTTTAGATACATAACCAAAACATTTCTTGGTTTCCAAGATGCGCTCAAACTTTTCTTTCTGAACATAGTCAATATTTTATGATTATTTTATTATAAGTGTTGGTACACCAAGATTTGGTGTAATAATTAAATAATAATGGATTTGTTTTATTTGAAATTAATAGAGGAGCTAGATTTCTCTAGATTTGATGGGCAGACAGCGTCTAAGCAAATAATTAGTGGAGTGAACAATAAAGTATTTTACCAAAAGATATGGTTCATAGTATTACTCATCCTGATTTTAAGCAGACGGCGGTTATAGCCAGGAATGAACGCAATGAAATGCTAATTCTAAGATATCGAGTTTAAATTCGGAGAGAAGGGCACGTAAGACGGCGGTACCCCATGTTAATAAATTTTGCCACCATCTCTTTAAAAAATAAATGCTTATTTGTATGTTACGTATCCGTTCTTATACCATTCATCCGATCCTAACAAAATTTTGCAGTCACTCTTTGGAATCCTGCGGTTGTTTTTACTTGATCATATGTAATATGAAACAGTATTGTTTTCGTGCGGAAAAAAAATTGAAATTTTGATGGATTTACACTTTTCTAGGTCTCTTGAGTTAAATAAGACTATTTCCAATAAATGCGAGTGTGTTTGTGGTCAAATTTTTTGATATTAGATAGCTTTGTTTTTCGTTTAAACATTACATGAAATTGTTAGTATTTATTATTATTCGAAAATCTGAGTATTATCCAATTATGCTAGTAAATCCAAAATGTTTTATAATATTCATTCATTTTTGGCACATTAATAACTGTGGCAAATAATAATATCGTATTGTAATTATTATGTTTTACTTTATCATATATAATATGATATAGTAATATTTTCGTGCAGAAAAAATCGGATGTGGCCATGCTCATGACTTTATCATATTTTTATTAAATATTAAAAAATTATTTTTAATAATAAAGAGAAAAATATTTTCCGTTAACCAATTTGACCCTAAATCTAATAAGGTCTAAGTCTCAATACAGAGATACACAATATCAAATTTAGTTTTGAAATTCTCATTAGTTTTTGAAATATTTTGTAAAAACTAATATTAAATAAATTGTTACAAAAAAAATTGTTTTCATGATCCAATCCAGAGAAAAAATATTTTCGGTTAACCAATTTGACCCAAAATCCAATAAGGTCTAAGTCTCAATACAAAGATACACAATGCCAAATTCAGTTTTGATATTCTTATTAGTTTTTGAAATATATTTGAGTTACCGGAATCAAAAATACACCTTTTTCTATAGAAAGGGCTTTACCAAACGAAAGCACAGAAAAATACAAACTCCTTAAGGTGAGGATGAAAGTTGTCGGACTTGTAATAAGGCCACAATTTAATTTTGAAAATTGAAATTTTTCCATAAGAAATACATGTAAGTGTATTATTGCACAATATTGCGTAATAATTTATGCATTGTGTTGACGGGACGTGTGCTATGCCTGGGTTGACAGTGACTAGTGACAGTTCCGTTACGTTAACATCCATACTTTTCGAGTTGTAGGTACATCGGGGATGTTTTTAGTAAGTAAAGCGCGTATCAAAACCGCTTGTAGCGCCCGGAGCAACCCTGAGGGTCGCACACGGTGCGGGAAGTGGGTTTTGAAAGCGCAACTAACATCAAGAGTCGAATTCACAGAAAAAGTGATTTTTTTTCCGAAATTTTTGTCACAACACCATTATCTTTCATAATTCGTAGTAAAAACCGAGATTCTGGTATATTTACTGTCGCCACGACCTATTTTTATTTTGGTGGGCGGGGTTAGAGTGCAAAATACCCAGGCAAAATTGCCTTCAAATTAAGTTTTCAAGCCGTTTTTTGACAAATGTGTGAACCGACCGCAAATTTTATTTTTTTAAACACTAATTAGACCTTCATCTATCATAATTCACTTTAAAAATGAAAATTCGAACCGCCACCTTCAAAAAATGTGTGTCTGTGGTCAAATTTGTGTGCGACCTACAGCATAAACTAATAGAAGTTTTCAAACTTTGGATTTTGTATCCTTATATTGAAACTTACAGTTGCTTAGATTTTGGTTAAAATTGGTTCATGGAAACTATTTTTTTAAATTTTATTATTTAATATTAGGTTTTATTTACATTTCAAAAAATAATAGGACTTTGAAAACCAAATTTTGGATTTTGCATACTTATACCGAGATTTAGTATTAATAAAATTTTGGTTAAAATTATGTTATGAAAACTATTTTTTCTATTTTTTAAATTTTATTATTTAATATTAGTCTTTATTTAATATTTTAAAACTAATGGAAGTTACCAAATCAAATTTGAGATTTTCCATTTTTATGGTAGGAAATGGAGCTGATTAAATTTTGGTTAAAATTGGATCAATAAATCAATTTTTTTGTAACAATTTATTTAATATTAGTTTTACGAAATATTTCAAAACTAATGAGAATTTCAAAACTGAATTTGGTATTGCGTATCTCTGTATTGAGACTTAGACCTGATTAGATTTTGGGTCAAATTGGTTAATGAAAATATTTTTCTCCTATTATTAAAAATAATTTTTAATATTTAATAAAAATATGATAAAGTCATGGGAATGGCCACATCCGATTTTTCTGCACGAAAACAATACTATATCATATATATGATAAAGTAAAACATAATAATTACAATACGATATTATTTTTTGCCACAGTTATTAATGTGCCAAAATGAATGAATATTGTAAAACACTTTGGATTTTCTAGCATAATTGGATAATACTTAGATTTTCGAATAATAATAAATACTAACAATTTCATGTAATGTTTAAACGAAAAACAAAGCTATCTAATATCAAAAAATTTGACCACAAACACACTCGCATTTATTGGAAATAGTCTTATTTAACTCAAGAGACCTCAAAAAGTGTAAATCCATCAAAATTTCAATTTTTTTTCCGCACGAAAACAATACTGTTTCATATTACATATGATCAAGTAAAAACAACCGCAGGATTCCAAAGAGTGACTGCAAAATTTTGTTAGGATCGGATGAATGGTATAAGAACGGATACGTAACATACAAATAAGCATTTACTTTTTTTAAAGAGATGGTGGCAAAATTTATTAACATGGGGGTACCGACGTCTTACGTGCCCTTTTCTCCGAATTGAAACTCGATACCTTAGAATTAGCATTTCATCGCGTTCATTCCTAGGCTATAACCGCCGTCTCCCTAAAATCAGGATGAGTACTATGAACCATATCTTTTTGATAAAATACTTTATTGTTCGCTCCACTAATTATTTGCTTAAACGCTGTCTGCCCATCAAATCTAGACATTATTAAATTATTATTTAATTATTACACCAAATCTTGGTGTACCAACACTTATAATAAAATAATCATAAAATATTGACTATGTTCAGAAAGAAAAGTTTGAGCGCATCTTGGAAACCAAGAAATGTTTTGGTTATGTATCTAAAAGAATTTGAAAATCGCTATTATATGGACGTGGAAGATGTTCTTTGCTGTGCAATAAGATATTCGCTTACTAAAGAATTCGTTGAAATACCTATTAGGCGATATAGAATTTCTGCTGAGGAAGCGATCGAATATCTCCAATCTGAAGATTATATAAAGTACAGGTTAACACCTACAGCTACAATTAAAATTGAAGGTGATGCATTCTGGTTTATGCATCCTCATTTAGGCGGAGACATACCCTTGGTTCAATTGCATGAAGAAGTTTATTACGCGTCGTGTCTTACAGAATAATATTATATATTCGCTGTAGATACCGATAATATCGATGACGATACTGATAACGATACCACCGAGGCCAATGATTGCAGTAACGAAAATGTAGATGAAGAAATCGATGCTGAAATGGATTTTGACTTGGATAACCAAAATGATAATTACGAAATGGACAATGTTGATGATAATTAAGATTGTGATACATACAACCGTGCTCAATTGTAGTAACGACTTGAAAGAGTTAGTAGAAACAGTTTTAAAGATTTTCTGAAAACAACTATAGCGCATCCTGGTCTGGTCAAAAACTGATGTGTTTTAATGTTTTAGTACACCAAAATACAAAATATTTAAGGGTATTACGGCTTTGGCTAAATTCTATGTTTTTAGACTTCTTTTATAGTACGCAAAAAAAGCTGGTCAATTTTCCAAAATGTTATATAGTACTAATCATTACAAACAAAAAAGTCTCAAAAAACATCGGTCAGAAACGTGCCGTTTTTAATTATAACCAAATCAAAAGTTAAAAAACACATTTAAAAAAAATGTTAAACTGGTAAAAAGTCGCATATGTACAGTTGAATTTACAAACATGCTGTTTTAAGATTTTATTTATTTTTACACGCCGGGAGTAGAAGTCAGTTTGTAGGTGATGGAAATTGTGACAGAAATAAGTCATTTTACCCTAGGGAGTATAATATGAACAAAAATCCCCTAGGGAGTTTTCATTATACACATATTAATAAAACAAAAATAATGAAGAAAAATATAACAACTTATTTATTAATATTAATAGAAAATGATACATTATTACAATTTTCAAATTTAATATTGGAAGGAATATCAATATCACTGTTTAAAGTTTTGATCGTACTTGCATCAGTTTGTAGTATTTGATTTGTTATTTCTGTTTTATTTTCGTGAGAAGTTAGGCATTGTCCAGTGTTTTTGCTCGTTCCTGCTGGTTGTAGTAATTGAATTGCAATATTTCTTTTATTTTCTACCGAATCTTCAATGTAGCCTTCACAAACTGTAGTCGACTTCCAACCTCCGTGACGCTTTATCGTTGTAATGTCAGCACCTGCGCAGACAATGGCCGGTGTAAGAGGTTGGATTTGGTAGGTTTAAGTAGGTAGCTATCAAAATGGAATTTTTCCAAATTTATTTTTCCAACTGGCTGTGTAGTGCATTTTCCTGCTTTGTAAAATATGAAAAAGCGACGATGATTTATGTGATTGGGACGTAATCCAGCGTATTTACGGTATAAATTGAGTATATTTATGCTCCTGCATTATTGGTAACCACAAAGACTCGAGATATTTTAGTTTTGTTTTGGGCACAGTTATTATTAAGGATGTACCAACATCTTCAATGTCATTAAGTGTTAGGTTTGTTAATTCTTCTGAGCGACATGCGCCTGCAATACCCAGGATCAATGCTACCTACAATGTATAGAAATTGTTAATACATAATAAGATCTATATAAATAATGTAATATTTTACCTTAATCATTAAATATTCATTATCATTTGCTTTTGATAAAAAACAATCAATTTGTTCTCGTGACAGAACTTTTGACTTCTTTCCATGATACCCATCAGATTTCCGTTTTAAAAATCCTATAAGTTGTGCATACTTGCTTATGTCTATATTATCATTAATTACCATACACGCTTTTATCATTGAATATTGTGCCCATAATGTGGAGGACTTGTATACTTTTGCCTTTTCTCCAAAATAAGCCAACATGACGTTCTCGGAATATGTTTTTACTTTTTTTTCCTTGCACCACTCTCTTAAACGATTATATGCAATATCATATAATTTTTTCGATTTCGGTGGTAACAACTCGGAGACTGCAACACTAGCAGCATCAATAATTTCTTGTGGTTCTTCCATTTTGAAACTAAACTTGTTTACACAATTTTGTTTGTTGTCATAGTATTCGATATTATACTGTGGTATTCGTTATATTATAATTCAAAGGCTACTAAATAAAATAATTGCAATTCTCTGTCATGATTTATAAATTAGTTTTTAATTATTTCTTGGTTTCGGGCGTGTAAAAAATAGTATATACACTACTGGAGAGAACGCCATTATTCCCTTGGTGCATTGTAGCCCTCGGGCTTCGCCCTCTGGCTACAAACTTGCACCTCGTGAATAATAATGCTTTTCTCTCCCTTAATGTATAATGTACTATTAGAAATACTACAATTTGTACTTATAAAATGCGCAGTCATCATTTTTTCAAAAATCGTATGTGGTCATGCCCAAGACTTTGTCATACTTTTATTAAATATAAAAAATTATTTTTATAATAAAGAAAAATATTTTCCGTTAACCAATTTGACCCAAAATCTAATCAGGTCTAAGTCTCAATAATACAAAGATACACAATACCAAATTAAGTTTTGATATTCTTATTAGTTTTTGAAATATTTAATAGAAAGTAATATTAAACAAATAGCTTAAAAAATTGTTTCCATGAACTAATTTGAACCATATTTTAATCATCTCTATTTCCACCATAAAGATACGAAATCTCAAATTTGGTTTTGAAACTCTTATTAGTTTTAAAATATTAAATAAAGACTAATATAAAATAATAAAATTTAAAAACATAGTAAAACGATAGTTTTCATACTCCAATTTTAACTAAAATTTAATCAGTTTTAAATCTCCATATAATAAGTATGTGAAATCTTAAATTTGGTTTTGCAATTCTTAACAGTTTTGAAGTATTAATTATAAACTAATATTAAATAATAAGATTTAAAATAATAAAAACAATAGTTGTCATGAACCACTTTTAACTAAAATTTAACTATTTCTAAATATCAGTGTATGTGGAATCCTAAATTTGGTTTTGAAATTCTTATTAGTGTTTGAAATAATAATTGAAAACTAGTATTAAATAATAATAAGATTTAAAAAATTTTTAAAAATAGTTCCCATGAACCAATTTATCCAAAATCTAATCAGCTCTAAGTCTCGTATAAGGATACAAATTCAAAGTTTTGTTTGAAAATTCTTATTAGTTTCTGCTGTAAGTCGCAAACAAAATTTGACCACAGACACACACACATACACACACATAGACATTTTTGGAAATGGTCTCATTTAACTCAGGGGACCACAAAAGTGTAAATTCATCAAAATCTCAAATTTTTTTTTTGCACGAAAACAATACTTTCTTATATTACATATGAAAAAGTAATAGTATATTACATAGCGAGGTGGAAAGCGAGTCATTACTAACTGAGGTCTGTTCTGCTGACCGACGGCGAAGCCGGAGGTCAGCAATTGGCCGAAGTTAGTAATGACGCTTTACGCCGAAGCATATATACTATTTTATTCGCAATCGTGAAGTTGGGGTTGGTTTAATGAAAATAATTATGATTTCTAATTATTGTTATAACCTAACTATATTTGACATTTGTATCAGCGCCTCTATTTTTAATAGCTCATATCACGTTAAAACCACGCCCATTTTGTTCATTACTAACCGGCACGTGGTATATCGAGTGAAAAATTTTCATTACATACTGGTAGGTTTTAGCAGTTAACAATATGCTACTTTCAAACTTTTTAAAAGTCGGAAACGAGCAATTACCGACCGATTGCGAATAAAATATAATACATGATAAAATGAAAATTGCCTTACATTAAAGTTTTGTAACAAAAATTACGAAGTGAAACATGGCTATGATAATTTTCGAAAATTAAGCATTATTTATTAACCCAACCACCATTTTACCGGATAAGATTCGTATATCCTCTAAAAATATCTTTTATAGTTCTAAAAATAAACTTTGTTCAAAATTTTGCTTTACTATTAAGTTTTATCAGCCCCGTGGGTCGACTTTTGAAATTTGTGGGATCTTTAATACCTATTTTTTGGCTTTTAACTATTTTATTTTTGGAATTGAATAATTGAAACTGTAGTTTATCTTACATTGTGTTTCAAAAGAATTGTATTTTAATAATTATTAATCAAAATAAAAACATATACAGGGTGTCTCCGTGACCGTGGAGAACCTCTTAGGTGGTGATAGAGGACACTTTTCTAAGACATATTTTAAATAAAATTTTGTCCAAGTCCAAACCTTTGGGGGTACCTCACTTTAAAGCAATTTTTCAATTTATGATTTCAAGCGGCCATTGCACCGATATTTTTGATTTTTGGGTTTAATGGATTAAAGCTTTTCTATAGAGCATTTGAATATCTACAAATTATGTTATAACCCCCTTTTCGCCTAGAATAACAGATTTCGAGTTATGAATTAAATTAAGGGAAAAATGTCAAAAATTCCGAGATTTATTTTTTACTTTTCTTGCCAACCCCGTATCTTTTAAACGAAAAAGTCTTAGAAAAAACTAACTGCCCAAATCGGATAGGAAATTTAACGGGCTACAACGTTGGTCTAATAATTTTTTGGAAACCAACCATTTTCACATAAATTACGAAAATAATGAACAAGGTGTAGGTTAAAAACTTTTTACCTACATTTTTTACATTCTACCAATCCGTATCGTAACGGCGAAAAACCATCCACGGTAACATAACCGCAGAAAACATCCGCAATAACATAACGGCGAGAAACATCCGCAATAACATAACGGCGATAAACCATCCGCAGCAGAACAGTAAGAATAAAGATACTATGAGTACTGGAAAGCCTATTAGTTACGACAGTGACGGATCAGCAACGGATGATAATAGAAAGAAAAGATTGAACGAATACGAGATATTTAGAATGAGTAAAAAGGTACATAGATCGCCAACGCAGAGGCAAACCACCGCAAGCGATGGAGATGTGAGAGACCGAAGAAGCAACGAGGGATCAGAATCACCCAAAGAAAGTAAACTTCGAATGGAAATCGCAAGGATGGGGGATAAAATGGAAGATAAATTGGACCGCCTTACGAGCATGATGTCAAAATTTATGTCGGATATGCAGTCAAACGTCGAAGCAATCAAACAGGAAGTTGGCGAGTTAAAGAGAGAAGTTGCAGACGTCAGGAGTAGAACAGAACAGACAAACAAAGATTTGCAAGAGGTAAAAATAGAAAACGACCAAAACGTGAGAGAAGTAAGAAAGGAAGTGGAAAGACTGGAACTAAAAAATATGGAACTGGAGTACCAATTGGAGAGAATCGAGAGAGAGAGAAGAAGAAACAACTTGATCATGACCGGAACTGCGATAAATGAAAATGAACCGGACAAACTAAGAATGGCCGTAAAAAAATTTATCAGAGAAAAAATGGGAGTGTCAACAGAAATTAAGAATACGTATAAGATAGGCAGCAAGCGGTATGTAATTGAACTAAATGAATGGGAAGATAAAATAAAGATACTAAAAAACAAAGCCAAGTTAATGGGAAGCGAAATATATATAGAATCCGATCTTACGAATATGGAAAAACGCATTATGAGGGAAATTAGAATAAGAGCCAAAGTTGAACGGGAGAATGGAAGAGATGTAAAGGTGGGCCATTTAAAACTTACCATGCCAGGAATTTCTATAACCTGGGATTACCAGAAGCGAAGATTAGTGAAGAGAACTGAATCTCCAAGCCAACTAGTAAAAAACTAGCAAGACATACTGGGTGGATGAATTGACGCGTTACATGTGATGAAACAAATAACCGAAAAAGCGTACGAACATAACATAGGGTTATACCTGCTATTTGTAGACTTTCAACAGGCGTTCGATTCGATTAAACGTGAAAAACTATTTGAAGTGTTGGTAGAATTGGGTATACCAAAAAAATTAAGGCATTTGATACAGATGACAATGAAGGAATCGAGAGCAACAGTGAAGTTCGGGAAAAGCGAATCGGATGAATTCCCAGTCAATAGTGGAGTAAGACAAGGCGATGCGCTGTCGGCAGCTCTGTTTAACTTGGTGATTGAGAGAGTAGTCAGAAAATTAGAGAACAGAGCAACGATCGTAACGAAGGAATGGCAAATAATAGCATACGCCGATGACATCGTAATTATAGCCAGATCAAGACAGAAAATGAGCCAGATTTTCAATGAAATGGAAGAACAAGCATCCGAAATGGGTCTAAAGATCAATGAAAACAAGACCAAGTTTATGAACTTCAATAGAAAAGAAGGTACACTACAAAATGAGATAAAGATCGGAAAATATACGTTTGAGGAGGTAGAAAAATTTAAGTATCTAGGACTCCAGCTGAACAAAAACAACAACAGAACAACAGAGATACAAGAGAAGATACAAGCAGGTTGGAGAGCTTATCACGTAAACAAGAAGGTGTTGAAAAGCACGAGCATATCTATACGAACTAAGATGAGAATATATAAGACCTTCGTGAGAACGGTAGTCACATATGCCGCAGAAGTAATAAACCTGAATAAGCGAGAAGAAGAAAGACTGAGAGCATTCGAGAGAAAGCTGTTGAGAGCGACTCTTGGCCTAAAGAAGATTGAAGAAAATCAGTATAGACAAAGAACAAACGCTGAAGTAATGGAAATCCTGGACGATGGAGATATTGTGAGACACATGAAGGCGCAGAGAATACGATGGCTAGGACACATTTAAAACAGAAGGGAAAGACACCAGAGAAGCGGGTAGATGGTTAGACGAGGGATAAATGACCACGGCTATGGGAATAACGGGTTGGAAGGAAAGTGCAGAACAGGCTAGAATGGAGAAGGATAGTGCACGAGACAAAAACACACGCGGGACTATAGAACGACAAAGAAGAAAACATGGGGAGTAATTCACCTCGATAAATGAATTGTAAAGACTTTTGTAAAAAGTAGGAATATTCGAAGGAATGTATACCTGATTAATAACACGTGTTCTATAAGATCTTCCAGAAATACACAAAATGGAACACCCGCAAGAGGTATCACTTCTTGGGTTTCAATTTTGACGGAAGGCATTCGACCTTCTCCAATTGCCAAGATATAAGAATATTCGGGATCGCTCGTTCGTTGATTGCTTTTCAAGTGTAATTTTTTGACAAACGGTCAATTATTGGAATGGGGCAATTTGGCTGCCACCACATCCAATATGGCACAACCCGGAGCAATAGGGGGAATTTGTCTATAATAAAGAAAAGGTACATAAACGATTGAAAAGTAAAATATTTTTAACTACAATTATTATGAGGGAAGCAAGAATTGTGAATAAACGTGATTTTACTTGCGAGTTTTCTGTGTTTAGGTAAACGATTCGACATCCGGTAACATAAAAAAAATTTAAGTTTAATCGGCTCACCTAAAATCACCTGCAAGCAGAATGTGCTTTCTTCCAAATAACAAAGTGCTGGCCATCAGATCTTGCAAATCCTTTTCGAGACACGATGGTTTTTCTGTTGGCTATGAGAGCTTCATCGTAGATAATCAAATCTGTCTTGCTGATAAGATGTCCTCGTTGGCTGGTATTGGAAACGCCCCATTCGCTAATCTCTGTATCTAAAGGAAGTCTGAACGTGGAATAAATTCGCAAGATTTTGTGGAAAAAATTCATTTGATTAAACGAAAATATTAAATTTAATATTTTTATGTGATAAAAAAGTACGACAAACCCTTGTGATTTAGAGAGGCAATTCCTGTCGAGGCAGTGCAGAAACAATCTTGCCGATCTCAGTTTGGGCCGTGATTGCGTTGAGCACAGTTTTTCCATATTTTGGGTAACATCAGTTATTCTCTTTGTAAATACACAATATACTACATATTACCTGTTCATTGTGTTTTTTCTCCGCAAATAACGGTTGTAACGATAAATTGTGAAATTTGTCGTCTTGAATATGAATTTACGCCATCAAACCCTCTCTAGGTCACGAGGGTACAGGAGAGGGCAAAGGGCTGCGCGCGAAATGAGATCGGAGGCCAGTGGTTTACGAGCTAGGGAACCGAAACGTTGATTTCGAATATTATTTTGGAGTTTTTTACTTTTTGTTCACCAAGTTAAAGTGAAATAATCAGTTTCGGGATCAAGTAGTTTTTTTGTTTCCGCTGAGTAACACGCAAATGCGGATATCGTCGGTGTAGGCAAAATTTTCTAACATCAGCTGTTTCCAACTACGCATGTTATCGACACCAATTGCGCGCAACATTTTTCTCCGAGGCCGAATGCTAACATCTGCATGGTGTTAAGGCAAATAACTTATCTATCAATACGCAATTATTACAACTACGATAACCATAGTTTTAATCACAGCCACCTGATGTTGAGTAATCTAACAACAACGACAACGTATTTTACCAACTGTTATCAACTTTACTTCTGTGCGTTAGAATTGAACGCCAACAACATTTTTTCTTGTGCTCCAACCGTTCCGTTCGCTATCGTGATTAGTGCCCCGTTCGATTATACTTGTGCCATCCAACGTCCCATCAACGTAATCGCTTCGCTTGGAGGTCAACACCTGGTGAACTTTAACCTACAGTGTCAGTGGTATTGGTGCTATTTCGAGGTTCAACAATTAGCTTCCGTTAGTGCTTTAAGTAATCTTTCTTGTCGCTATTTACAACTTGTGAAAAACAACCCGATCGGTGAGTTTTATTTTGTATTATTTAAAGCATCGTTCGTTTGGAGCTTATTCCAACCGTTGGCAATTTTGCCAAATTACATAGTAGTTGCCAACTGTCATTGGACCTGTATTGGGATTTCATTTAGGTCGTTGACAATTTCAATTTGCAATTTTGTAACCTACTGCAGAGCAACACAACCTGTAATTTTTGTTAATAAATCATTAGTATCAAAACAAAAGAGTTTAATTGTTTTGCAAGTTACAACAGCAGCCATAAGGCAGAGGGATCTCGAATCCACCCCTTGCTCGCCGCTATACCAACAGCTGGTCGAAAACCGTCCATCAAAGGCAACACAAAATAAATTTGTGTTTCGGAAGGCAGGGTTAATTTTCCAATTAGCCCCGGTTTTCCTCACGGTCACCACGTGCCGATAAATAGCGAGTTGTTTGGCATTAAGATTTTGCTTCCAATATACCGCATCTGCTACACATTTGGCTTCGGACCACCGAACCGCTTCTCTGCTAATTTCCTTGGTTTGGTATTCGACATTTGGTAGGCCGTAATCCGTCATTGTTCTTTAGAGAAATCGCAACATTCGATCGATATCAGTTAATCCAAAACTAGATCCGAATTTAACGTTATCTGGAGGAAAATATATAAATTTCGAATTTGTTTTTTAATTTTTTTGCACTTATTCGAAAGATATGATCTTCGACTAACTGATCTGAGCAAATAATAGACACGATTTAGTTTTTTTTTTCCTAATATAAATTTAATCCATCAATTGCGTGGTGATAATATATAAAATGGATATTATACTAAGAAGATTTTGAATAGTAATAATTTTATAAACAAAAAATGTCATGAGGACGCTAATAAAAAAAAGACTTACCACATAATGGTGTTTGATAACACTATTTAAATGGACTGTAATTTTAATTCCTATTTATTCTGTACATGAAATACACTATTTTGTTATAACAAATTTAACACTATTTGTTTTCATGCTAGCGTCTACCTCTACTAGTACCAAGTGTGTTGTGCTCCGTAGGCCAGCTATCCTAATTTGAGATGCGAATCGAAATTTAACCGGGAGTTCATCGTGACTCTCAGGTATTTCACGTTGTATTAGGGTAATATTTTTTGTCCGTCCAGTGTTAGATTTTGGAAGACTTTGATTGGTTCGCTTTATGGTAAAGAGTATTGTTTCCGTCTTACCGGCGTTCAATCAAATCTTCCAGTCGTTGAGTGTATTGTTTGATGTGGTCGAGGTGGATTTGCGTCTGTTTAGTGACGTCCTGTGCGCTGAACGAGTGTGTGTAGATCGCGGTGTCGTCGGCGTACAGCGCGATTTTTGTTTTGGCGAAAGTGGGGATGTAATTTATAAAAATGTTGAAAAGTGTTTTAGCTAGTACAGAGCCTTGGGGGACTCCAACTTCTATGTTTTTGATTGTGAATATAATAGCGTTGACCTTGACCACAATCGATCTGCCCGTGAGGTAGGAATGTATATGTATGAGTATTGTGACGTCTTTTGTGACGCCCGGCCTGCTAAACAAGATCATTAACTGGGAGGTCCTCGAGGACGAAACCGGCAGTGACCATAAATATATGCGTGGCCCGACACTAACTCACAGGGCACCAGGAGGCTGGAACACCTGCAAGCTGGACGCTGAAACAGCAAGACAGTTTGTCCAGCGCGCGCTTTGGCACACAATCAGTACAGTAGAAGAACTCACGACTGTGCTGATGTCCGCTTGCGACACCTGTATACCTCTAAAGAAATACCCCGTGCGGAGAAGTGCCTATTGATGGAATGATAAAATAGCCGCGGCAAGGAAACGATGCATGAGTCTTGCGCGGCTATACAAACGCAAACGAGGTAGGAACCAACAGAACGACGAACAAGAAGCACACAAGGCTTATACGCTCGAAGATCTACAATCGGCAGTGAAGAGCTCGACAAAAGGCAAGGCGCCGGGGCCAGACTGCATACCCACCAAGGTGATAGGAATCACTGCAGAAGAGCGACCAGATGCATTACTACGAGTAATAAATAGATATGCCGAAATGGGAGAGTTCCCGAAAATCTGGAAACGGGCGCTGTCGGTGCTCATCAGAAAAGGCGATAAACCACTAGATACGCCCAGCTCGTACAGGCCAATATGTCTCCTAGACACAATGGGGAAGCTGTACGAGCGCCTCGTCCAACAGAGGCTAGTGGAGGAAGTTCGGAAGTCGGGAGATCTCGACGACAGACAATACGGATTCCGAAAACAACGCTCGACCATAGACGCCGTGAAAAGATTAGTAGAGACCGCAACCAGAGCCAGAGAGGGAACGTGGAGGACCAGGCGAATAGTGGCCCTAATCACATTTGACGTCCAGAACGCCTTCAACTCGGCTAACTGGAGCCTAATAGTGAACGCAATAGAGAAGAGAGAGACGTGAACCCGGCGCTGGTATCGATTATTCAAAGCTACCTTAGCGATCGTGAGCTTCTGGTGGAGGAGGCTATGTACACCGGCCGCAGAAAGATGACGAGCGGTGTCCCACAGGGCTCCGTGCTAGGAACCATGTTGTGGAACATATTATACGACGGGGTATTCCGCATCCCACTCCCCTCGGGAGTGGAGCTCGTGGGGTTTGCGGACGATATTTCGATGCTGGCGATGGCGAGAACGGAGGAAGAGTTGGAGGCGGCGGCGAACGAAGCCATCCACTCCCTGATGCAATGGACAGGGACGATGGGTCTACAGCTGGTGCCCCACAAGACCGAAGCAGTGTTGCAAACCGGAAGGCGTAAAATTAAAGAAGTAACATCCAGCATGGGCGCGCACCGGATCGAGCCTAAGAAACAGGTAAAGATCCTAGGCATAACAATAGATCACCGATTGAGCTTCTGGCCGCATCTGGAAGAGGTGGCAAACAAGGCAGATAGATGCTGCTCGGCACTATCCAGACTGATGCCAAACGTGGGAGGACCAAGCTGCACCAAACGAAAGATAATAGCCTCAGTGATGCATTCCATTATAATATGCCCCGGTGTTGGTACAAGCCATGGCAGTGCAGAAATACAGAGCCAAGATAGCTAAAGTGCAACGCCGTGCGGTCATAAGAGAATGCGGCGCCTACACCACGATATCGGAGAGTGCGGTCCTGGCCGGCATGGCCCCCATAGACCTGATAGCAGAGGAGAGATCAGCCAATTATGAGACAGGCCTCTTGCTCAAAGTGGAAAACAAAGCGAAGACGATGACAGATTGGCAAGCAAGATGGCCCGACGCAGAAACAGGTGCGTGGACGCGAAAACTTATCGCAAACATACATCCGTGGGTCACAAGGAACTACAGAGAGATGACATACTACCTAACCCAAGCGCTGTCTGGGCATTGGTATTTTTGCTCCTACCTTCACAGGATAGGCAAAATGGATAGCGGCGCGTGTTTTTATTGCGAGGGGGGGGGCGCGCACACCCTGTTCGACTGCCCCGAATGGGAGAGTCAAAGAGCGGAAACGGCAAAATCAATTGGGATACTGGACAAACATCTCCAATATGATAACCACCATCATGTGATGCAAAGAGCAAGAGGAACGAGACAGGAAGTCCTAAGACTAGCCTGCGGTTAAAAAAACGCCAACAACTTAAGCGTGCAACCTAAGAGGCGATGAAGGTAATGCAACGTACTACCACGTCTCTAGTCCTGCCGGAGTAGGGTCGGATTTATCCAACCCCACACTACTGTATTATGCGGTGTCTTGTCACGGTCAAAACCCAGAGAAAAATTTCCCCACTCCCCACGCTCAAAAAAAAAGTTTTGTGACGTGACTGCTAAAGTTGTATCATTTTATATATTGCCTTGTCCGTCGCTCGAGGTTCTCTCGAAGGCTTTTTTGGTGTCTAATAATGTTATGACCTTGACTTTATCGTTGCTAAATATCCCGATCACGTTGTTAACAAAGCGGGCCACATGCAGGGTCGTGTTAAGACCCTCTGTGAATCCGAATTGATAAAAATTTGTAATGTCTAATTGTTTTAGTTCCTTCTCCAATCGGAATAGGATTATTTTTTCGTTTAGTTTGGCCATCGCGTTAAGTAACGTGATTGGTCTGTAGCTGAGGGATTGTGTGAGGTTTTTGCTCAATTTGTGAATCGGAATTGTAAGGTCTTGTTTCCAGACTGTTGAAAAGTATTGTAATTTGAGTTTAATTGGGCGGTGGTTTTGCGAGAGATTTTTTAAAATTTTGTTTTTAATGTTATCCGACCCTGCTTCTTTGTTGTTGGGTAGTAATTTTACAAGTTTATGGATTTCTGAAGGATTTGTGTGTAGCGTTTTAAAATTTCTGATTGGACTAGCGTACGATTGGCTTGAAAATTAAGTGACAGTGTCTTTAATTAGGATTTGATGTGGAGTATTGGTATCGTGCAGCGTGTGATTTTTTTAAATGTGTTAGCCAAAACTTCTACTTTTTGGGTGTTACCTTCTAATTTCAAATGATTAAATTTTAATTGTTTTAGGTTTTTTACGGTTCTCGCTGAAGGCTTACTTTATACAATAAAGTAACTTAATATAAGTTCCACGTAATTGTATAGATATTACAATATTAAGATTAAATAAAGTCAGTATTGTACAATTTTAAATATGAAGATTGATTTTTAACGCTATATTAGCAGTTGTTTCAAATTATCGTGTGCTGGAATATTTTAAATAAATATATCCAAACCAAACGTATGTATTTGTGTTTTATTTTTCTTGTGGGTTTATTTTCTGGTCAATTTAAGGCATCGAGAAGTTAATTCCCAGAATTAAGCCATCTTAGTTTATTTTGATGTGTCTTGCTTATTGGCTTAAAGTAAGTGGAGGGGTCACTAGGTATAGCTGTGTTAGTTGGTCGTTGGTTTTGCGCTTGATTAATATAGAGGTTATGTTGGTATCGTCAAACCTAACATTATGTAAAATTGCGTATACGTCAATCTATAACCAATAATTTTGTGTTTGTGTGTATTTCAATCCAAATTATAGAAATAAATAAATAGGAAGTAGTAAAAATTTTGTGAAAATGTAAAAATTATTATTATTACTAGTGCAAAAATTAGTAACAAGGCTTCTCAAAAGACGACGCCTGGATGCATGTTGCCCGGAGCAAATATCATTGGGCAAGTCTAAAAAATTTAGAATCTAAACAAATAATGGAAAATTATGAAGAAAGTGTAGTACATACCACTATAGGCCAGTCAGTAAAGGAATTGTATGATGCAAACGGTGGTGTAGAAGATTTTATTTTTTTAACTTGTATAAATAGGTACAAGCATGTGAAAAACAAAAATGCTAACACGGGCGACTTCGGGAGAACTTTTGGCAGCCAAAGAACTTCAAAATTTTAGAACTTTTTTTAGTTTTTTGCATATAACTCCTAAACCGTGGATTCTAGCAAAACATTTGTGGTTTAACTAATTAAAGAGCATTAAATTCTGCGTCGAATGAATACCACAACTTAATAATTTGGTCAAGTGGTATGGTCGAAAACTACGGTCAAAAACGACGATTTTTCTAATTTTGTCAAAACTGAGATATACGTATATGTGAGTGCGCGTCCGGCATCGATCGCGCTGCACTAAATTCGTTGTAACTTTTAAACTAATTAATGAAATTGAGCATTCAAAAGCTCAAATGAAAGAAAAGCAAAAAATTTTAAACCCAAAAATTTTTAAAAGGGGAAATAAATATATCCAAACCAAACGTATGTATTTGTGTTTTATTTTTCTTGTGGGTTTATTTTCTGGTCAATTTAAGGCATCGAGAAGTTAATTCCCAGAATTAAGCCATCTTAGTTTATTTTGATGTGTCTTGCTTATTGGCTTAAAGTAAGTGGAGGGGTCACTAGGTATAGCTGTGTTAGTTGGTCGTTGGTTTTGCGCTTGATTAATATAGAGGTTATGTTGGTATCGTCAAACCTAACATTATGTAAAATTGCGTATACGTCAATCTATAACCAATAATTTTGTGTTTGTGTGTATTTCAATCCAAATTATAGAAATAAATAAATAGGAAGTAGTAAAAATTTTGTGAAAATGTAAAAATTATTATTATTACTAGTGCAAAAATTAGTAACAAGGCTTCTCAAAAGACGACGCCTGGATGCATGTTGCCCGGAGCAAATATCATTGGGCAAGTCTAAAAAATTTAGAATCTAAACAAATAATGGAAAATTATGAAGAAAGTGTAGTACATACCACTATAGGCCAGTCAGTAAAGGAATTGTATGTACAAACGGTGGTGTAGAAGATTTTATTTTTTTAACTTGTATAAATAGGTACAAGCATGTGAAAAACAAAAATGCTAACACGGGCGACTTCGGGAGAACTTTTGGCAGCCAAAGAACTTCAAAATTTTAGAACTTTTTTTAGTTTTTTGCATATAACTCCTAAACCGTGGATTCTAGCAAAACATTTGTGGTTTAACTAATTAAAGAGCATTAAATTCTGCGTCGAATGAGTACCACAACTTAATAATTTGGTCAAGTGGTATGGTCGAAAACTACGGTCAAAAACGACGATTTTTCTAATTTTGTCAAAACTGAGATATACGTATATGTGAGTGCGCGTCCGGAATCGATCGCGCTGCACTAAATTCGTTGTAAATTTTAAACTAATTCATAAAATTGAGCATTCAAAAGCTCAAATGAAAAAAGAAACATGTAGCTATTGGATTATTATATTTTCAAATAAAAAAATGAATGTATATAAGAGTAGTATATGTATATAATTGGAACATACGGAGATATCCGATAAAATCGCTAAGAGCTATTATTATATATTCTAAAATTTTTTTTACACTAAATTCACTTATTTTTAAGTCCTATTAATAATATATGCTAGTTAGGTAGGTTAAATAAATTTTTTATAAAAGTTATTAACGTTTAACGTACCTCTAATTTAACGAATTTTGGAGCAAAAAATTTATTTTTATTTCTGTAAAATAAAAGGGTTGATTTACTTTTAACCTAAATCCTCTTATAGCATCTTAAAGTACACATTTCAAGCTTTAAAAATCGCACCTGTAGAAATCCAATAACGCGATTTAAGCAAGAGTAATATGTGGTTAAAGTTAGGTATACATTTCAGATTTTATTACTTACCCAAAATTTTGAAATTTTGAAGTATACATCTTCAATACTAAATTTTGAGATTTTTTACTTATCGGATATTTTTATACATTACTTCTAGAGTAATTTATGAAAATTTCAGATCTTTATTTTAAGAATTGTAGAAATGGTAGAGCTCTTAGCGATTTTATCGGATATCTCCGTATGTTCCAACTATATACATTTACTACTCTTATATACATTCATTTTTATATTAGAAAATATAATAGTCCAATAGCTACATGTTTCTTCTTTCATTTGAGCTTTTGAATGCTCAATTTCATTAATTAGTTTAAAAGTTACAACGAATTTAGTGCAACGCGATCGATGCCGGACGCGCATTCACATATACGTATATCTCAGTTTTTGACAAAATTAGAAAAAATTGTCGTTTTTTGATCGTAGTTTTCGACCATACCACTTAACCAAATTATTAAGTTGTGATACTCATTCCACGCAGAATTTAACGCTCTTTAATTTGTTAAACCACAAATGTTTTGATAGGATCCACAGTTTAGGAGTTATATGCAAAAAACTAAAAAAAGTCCTAAAATTTTGTAGTTCTTTGGCTGCCAAAAGTTTTCCCGAGGTCGTCCGTGTTAGCATTTTTGTTTTTCACATGCTTGTACCTATTTATACAAGTTAAAAAAATAAAATCTTCTACACCACCGTTTGCAACATACCACCTTATTTCGATTCTCTACTGACTGGCCTACTAACCGTATTAGATATATTATACTAATGAACATGGTATATTATCGGATTATCGGTAAAAAAACAGATTATTTAATAAATACGCTTTAATTTATTAATCTCACTTTATTTTTGACAATCACTATTTATCTCTTACATCAATATAAATATCTTGCAATGCAACATACATCGTATGCAATGCCTGCAAGAGTAATTGATTGATTCTCAATTATCTGTTCTATTTAATTAAATCTAACCCTAGATTTAATTCAATATATGCAACGTTGCACGGAATACTTTTGCATGGTTTGCAATTCCTATAAGGAAGCTCAAATTATTTGCTCAATAGCTAATTACTCTTATTTATTACGATATTCAAATCTAGAACACACTACCACATTTACACATTTTTTAACTTTATTGTGTGTATTAATTACTTAACACGTTTACCAATCGTTAAATCCACTTATTAAATACTATATAAGCAATTACTTTCTGTTTGTAATGGTATAGAAAAACAGTAGCAAAAAATTGAATGCAATGCCTAAATATTATTGCGATTATTGTGATACGTATCTTACGCACGACGCACCTAGACTTAGAAAAAATCCACGTAACAGGCCGAAAACATCGTGAAAATGTTATAAAGCATTATCAAAGCATCGTGGACGAAAACACGCAGAAAATGATTGACGAAATTACTAAAAACCATGCATACAATAAACCTATTGACCAGGGTTTTCATCCTTACATACCAATAAGTTATAACCAAGTCGGTCCAAGTGGACTAATGCATCCAATGGGGCCGATGTTTTCTGGAGTACCAATGATTCCTGGGATGGTAATCTTTCCAAATGTACCAATGCTTCCTATGCCGTCCGTATTTCCAAATGGATTAATACCTCAATCAAATGGACCAATATTACCTGATGAACCAGAAGAAATAGTGATGCCACGTGTTAAACGTGCAAAAAAGCACTAATCGAGTAATCAATATTGTAAGAAATATTTTGTAAAAATTTAGTTGAAGAAATATCACATTGCTAATAAATAAAGTAATAACGTAAAAATATAAATTGACAAATCTATATATATAACTTCCGTTGCTTTTTTCGTAGGTAACGTCACAGCCTAGGAAATTAAAATGTCGGACTTGTTCAGTTGTAATTTTGTCTATGACAATTTATGTCCTTATTGGGTCTTTTCCGGCGAAAGCCATCGTTTTTTTTGTCGATATTTTAAAATTATAATCCGAACATAGGAGATGTAGTTTGTGAACTACTTATTGGAGTTCATTTTCCGTTTCTTGAAACACCACTTGATCATCAGCATAAAGCATTGTGGCGAGTTTTTCATTGTTTTTAACTTGAATTCCTTTTCTGTGTTCATTTTTCCAACGGCGTTGGAACAACTTAACAAAGATTAAGAGGTATAATAGTGAATTAGAAATGCAAAGAAGTACAGTGAAGATCGGATCTGGAAATAACCTAATTAGGAACGACAACAAAGTCAATAATAATTATTGGTATAATAACTGTAATCTACAGTTCAGGGTCAGATAAGAATTGTAAACAGGAAAATATAGGCAACACAAAAGACAACCAAGCAAGGTTAGTTGTGAACTTCGAGGGGTGGACCCGGTTTATAACAAACCAACGCGGGCTTAATGAGCGATACTAATCAAAGGAAACTCATCCAATATCTGGATCTGAAAGTAATATGAAAAAGCGGGCCACAGATTTTGATCTTTACAGACGAAACAAGAGAACTGTAAGAACTCCACCCAAGGTTAGAGTCGAAGGAGACCAAATGGAAGAAGTAAAAGAAATGATGCGTGAGATGATGAAGAAGATAAAAAAAGTTAGAAAAAGTCAATCGAAGTACGAAAGCGAAATAAAAAATTGAAAAGTGAAAATAATCTGCTAAGGGAAAGGGTTACAGCAATAGAGATAAAATTAGATCGCATGAAAGCTAGAGAAAGAAAAATAATGTGGTAATAAAGGGAGTTAACTTTAGAGAAAATGAGCTTGTGAACGAAGTGCAGGAATTTTTAAAAACCGAGTTGAAGGTTAATGCGAAAATAAACAAGGTGGAACTCGGATGACCGCAGTTCTCAGGCTTTTATACAGCTACCTTTTTGGTTTACAATTATATAATATTTTGTAATTATTTTTAATTTAAATTTATAATTTCTTCTTTACCTGCACGATCATCAGATTATTTTTAATTTTTTTAGTTAGTAACAAAAATGTTCTACCGAGTGACCGGTTGAAATCTGAACATAGGGAAATAACATGGGAAATTGATTTTTCTAAATTCCTGCTTCCATTATAACGGATATGAATAAAAGATATATCAAATTAAAGAGATTTTTTCCACGTCTAAAGATCCCCAATACTTGATATTATGTTTTTAATTATACCGGTGTTCATTTTAAAACTTCCAGCAATTACAGTATAACCTCCTAGAGCGGACACCGACGGGACCACCGATTTTGTCCGTTATACAGAGGTGTCCGCCTAATAGAGGAGTTACTTTTTCTGTCAAATATTTGCAAAAACACATAAATGAATACATTTGATGTTTTAAAATTTTAATTAATGCTTTAGGTACATACTTAAACAATATAAGAACAATTTGAAAATTTATTTTGTTATACCTGCATGTTATTTAAAAAAATCAGTTATAGTTAATTGCCGTGTAAATTTACGCTTGTTTTCTACTATTTTTAATTCAAAGTAAACTTTTAATTTTGAAATTTTTTGATACGCCTCACCATCACCCCGTGTTAAAAGAAAATGTTCGAATCGCTTCAGTTCATCGTTTGCTTCTACATATGACTTTAATTCTTTTTCTGGTGCCACTGCTATAATATCCTCAACTTCTTCATCGTCGCTATCTTCTATATCTACCAGTTCATTTATTGCATTTGTTATGTTTATGTCCGAATCTTCTGTTGAAAGTTGTTCGTCAATTGATGCGTAGTGTTGTAAGTCAATAATTTCTCCACCAATTTTGTTTATTAGAAATGCTAATGGTATATCGTCTTCTGGACCAAATTCTAAATTATTTTCCGTTGACGTAGTAGTTGTTGTTGTAAAACCAGCTTTTGTAAAACAATTTCTAATTGTGGTTTCGGTTACATTTTTCCATGCACAGTCGATCCACGTGATAGCATCCAGCACGTTTATCGATTTTTCCAAAATTGCAAGTGAGGACAACGTATCGATTGCAGATAAAATTCGAGTTAACACAATTTTTCTGAAGAAAACTTTAAAGTTTTGTATTACGCCTTGATCTAAGGGTTGACAAACGGAGGTAGTATTGGCAGGCAAAAAAATAATTTTAATGTTCTTTAATTTAAGCTGGGGATGAGAAGCAGCATTATCTAAAAATAAAATCACTTTTCTGTTTTCTTTTTGCATTTTTCTATCAAAATTCTGGAGCCAGTTAGACATAATTTCCATCGTCATCCAAGCTTTTTTATTAGAAAACCAATCTACTGGATACTGATCTGTCCGTAAGCCCTTGAAACACCGCGGTTTTTTTGATTTTCCTATTACCAACGGTTTTTCTTTTTCTCCTGCCATATTAGCACATAATAAAATTGTTAACCTATCTTTCGAAATTTTACCACCAACGCACTGTTCATGTTTTAAGTTAAATGTTTTATTCGGCAGAGCTCTGAAATAGAGACCCGTTTCATCAGCATTATACACATTTCGAGGATCATATTCTTGAAGGATTGATGGTAGTTTACTGACCCAGCTGTCAACTTGCTTAGTATCAACGCTAGCAGCTTCTCCACTAATGGATTTAAATGTAATATTATGTCGAATAAGAAATTTTGAAGCCATCCGTTGGAGCCTTTAAAATCATGACCTAATCCTTTAGCTACTTCAATTGATTTTTGCTTAAGTATTGGACCAGAAATTGGAATGTGTTTACTACGAGCTTTACAAAACCATTGAAATACCAATTCATCAATAACTAAATGTTGAGACCTGGGAAATTTCCTCTTAGAGTTTTCATTTCCATTCTCGTGCCATAATCTCATAAGTTCATCTTTACGTTTTAAAATTTCACTTATTTGTGTCTTTCCCACTAGAAACTTTTACTTAATACTCTAACACTACTTTTTCTTTTGGGCACATTCTAACACTTCAATTTTTGTTTTAAAGTAAGTGATTTACGTTTAGCCGACATATTGCGTATTATAATAATTTATCAATGGGTATTAAATTTTTTAATAATGATGTGCACAGATTGCTAGCTGAATAATAACTATGCTTGAAGTAACGCAATTTTATAGTTGTCAATGCATGTAGTATGTATGTACCTATATTAAATTTCTAATCAGTAGAACCAGCAACTGCAAAATTAGCAGATCTCATCGGCATATCTTTGTGTAATAAAATACAATGTAGCTGACGCTATCAGTTGTGGTTAAATTTACATCACTTCAAATATTTATGTCCGTAAACGAGGTTTGTTACAATTTTTGTACAAAATACGTTGTCCGCGTCCGTTATGGAGAGTGTCCGTTAAGCAGAGGTGAATTTACATAAGAATAATGTAAAACCATTTGTAAATGAAAAATTCCGCAATGTAGAGGTGTCCGCATTAGGGAGGCGTCCGTAAACAGAGGTTTCACTGTAATCTCAAAAACCAAAAGTCAGATGAAAAAATGTTTCGAACAAAAGTTGTATGATAGCGAGGGGGACAGAATATGGCATAATTGTTTTCTTAATTTATTGAACTTTTCAAGGTCATATGAAGGTCGACTTTGGTTTTTTAAATGGCACTTTAATTTTTTTTAGCAGATTCATATTTTGCATGAAAAAATAAACAAGTTTTGTCGGAAATTTTTTATCACACATTAATTTTCGAGAAAGATGCGTTGAAACAAAATAAAAACATTATTATCAACTGCAGCTGATTATATCGAAATTTAAAAGTTAGAAAGCTGTTATTGCTTTTGTTATTATTCAACTTAAATAATTTTAGGACAATGAAAACAAAACACTGTCAAAACAAATAAATTGACATTAGTTTCTTCAACTATTGTTAGTTTTGTGATTTTCAGTGATTTTTATTTTTCCCGTTCGCTTTAGATCTGATAAAAGTTCGCAATTAGATCATTAAAATGGTTTATACTGTAGAAGAAAGAATCGAATTAATTTTCTTGTACGGATTTCAAAATGAAAATGCTGCAAAAACTGCAGAATCTTATAACGCGAGACAACCTGGTAGAAATGTCTCTCATAGGTATGTTATAGACCTTGTTTCAAAATTTCGGGAAACAGGATCCGTCAAAAATAAAACACGCAAGAATTCTACTAGAATATTGGATGACTTAGCTCAAATTGAAGTTATAGGCATTATGCTTCAAATCCTAATAGTTCGTGGTGAAGTTCGCTATGTGGTCTATCAGTGGGCACTGTTTATAAGGCGCTAAAATTGCATAAATTTCACCCATATAAAATGCAGATAAACTACAACTGTCGATATTGGATGTGATGATAAATCTATCATTGTTTATGATGGACATACACTAAGTGACCGAGAAGGTAAACTTGCTGTATACTTGGTGATACAATTATTGGACCATTATTTATTGATGGAAATTTAACAGGTCAAAATATCTAGAAATGCTTGAAGATACAATCTATCCTTTAATAGTTGATGCGTTAGAAAGTCAAAGTGACGAAGAAGGACACCTGGAGCTCGATGAAACTGTTTTGCATTTTCAACAAGATGGCGCACCTCCTCACTATACTATTCCTGTTCGATACTGGTTAGATGATAAATTTCCAGGGCAGTGGATCGGCAGACGAGGACCGATAGAATGGCCAGCTAGGTCCCCTGACTTAACTCCTCTTGATTTCTTTTTATGGGGACATTTAAAATCTGTAATTTATGATACAATACCAGCTAATATTGAAGAGTTAAAATTTCGAATCACAGTGGCTTGCAAAAATATTACGAAAGAAACTTTTGAAAATGTTAGAAACGAGTTTCAACAAAGGCTGAATCATTGTTTAGCTGTAAATGGGGAACATTTTGAAAACTTGTTATGAAAACACTCGCTTACAAACATTTTTCTACTGTTTAATATTAATAAATAGCCTTCTAAAACTTGTAAATATTAAATTTTGATTAACAATGATTAGTTGATAATAATGTTTTTATTTTGTTTCAACGCATCTTACTCGAAAATTCTAATGTGGGATAAAAAATTTTTTTTACAAAAGTTGTTTATTTTTTTATGCAAGAAATGAATCTGCTAAAAAAAAATTAAGGTGCCATTTAAAAAATCAAAGTTGACCTTCAAATGACCTTGAAAAGGTCAATAAGTTAAGAAAACAATTATGCCATATTCTGTCCCCTTCGCTATCATACAACTTTTGTTCGAAACATTTTTATCTGACTTTTGGTTTTTGAGATATTAATTGCTGGAAGTTTTAAAATGAACACCCGGTATATTATATATAACATGAATAATATAAATTTTATATTATTTATATAATATAAATATAAATTTTATAGCAATTGTTTATATTATTAACCTTTGAAATTAATATTAATTCAAATTTTTTAAAATTATAAGGTTTATTATTAAATGTCTGATGACAGCAGTAACCATTGCTGAAAGCTTACAAATAATGTTTCGTTTTATTGTTCATTTAACCTTATAATTTTAAAAAATTTGAATTAATTTAAATTTTATATTATTCATGTTTGCTTTGACGGTTTTATTAACTTATTTAACTTATAAATAACCAAAAATTGACGTCGTAAAGACGTTCTTTAATGACGTCAAATAAGTACGTCATATATTGGGAATATTACGTCGTCGACAAATAATTACCAAAAAATGACAACATTATATGTTCTGGGTTATAAAGAAGTTGCCACGAGGCCGCCTCCCATTTTTGCAGATTTTTTGCAACCCCTACCTACCTGCTAGTATCTAATGAGCTTGAATTTATATAATTTACATTAAAAATATTGAAAAATAAAATTTTTCTGGGCAAAAATTCATTTTATGGATGAAAGTTTTCATTGCCATTTTTAAAAATTAGAGTTTTGAAAATTGGTATTTTTATAGATTTCGACGTGCTCTATTTGAATTTTCACTTTGTCACCTCGTATCGTTGCCGCTTGTTCCCGCCAAATTGGAAAAATGGCGGCCAAAAACAGTTTTTTGGCAATATCTCCTTTCCAACTCATTTTACAATGAAAATAGTTATGTAATAAATTACACTGCAGGAAAATTCCTATAATTTTTGTCCCAACCTTTACAAACCCCTCGTCTATATAATTTTTGTAATTTGAATAATAACTTACGTATAAAACAATATAAAAATTATAAAATAATTTTTTATAATAGAGAATGGAAACATATAACATAATAATAAATCGGTGCAGTTACAAAATCTAAAAATTTATATCGTTGGTTCAAAATCAAATAAATTTAGAGTTCTGGACATTGGTCTAGGTTGAATAAAGGCTAACTTAGTTTTCGTGACCTTAGGTGCAACTGTATTGTACGGAGAGGATTCGCTCGACACAACTCCAATTAAATGCCCTGTTTTGAAACACCAGATTTTGATTATAGCACTGCACCTTTTTTCAAAATAAGAATCATGCGTACATTCAAAATATAACGACCGTTTGTAAGTATTGTGTGGAAGTTTGTAAATGCTAACGAGGTATTCTTTAGACAATTTCCAGTATCCGTATCCCGCATTTGGACTATCCACTTATATTTCAAGCGAATTAGTGCAAATAATTTATCCTCGGCTTCGAAAACTAAGTATGCGTTAAAATTTCGAATTTTAAAATTACGTTTTGTTTTCACATTAAATACACAAATAGTATAATATGAAATCTCGTTTCTCCTCTTCATATAACTGAGTAAATAATCGCCCATCATTTCCAATCTAACAATATTTCTATTTATGCAGCATTCCAGTTTCACTTGACAGTTGAAATCAAAATCCAAAATTTCTTTGGTACCATCTAAATTAGCTAATGCAAAGATATCGTTATTGTAGCATACAGAGGCAACTGTTTCCCGCCTATATTCCAAAGAATCTTTCATTAAATCGAATATTTCGAGTTCGAAGTATTCATTCAACGCAAAACAAATTAAGTTTTTGGTAAACCAGGTTTTTCCTCTGTAAAAATGTACATTCTTCAACTGTTTGTTTATTATGCATTCGTGGGTTGCAATATTCCATACATAACAATAATTTATAATAGAATGATCAAAAGAATGGAATATTATAATAACAAAATCGTCAACTTTTGCAATTTTATCAATTGCTTTATATACGAAATTCTCATTGAAAATAGTTTTTTGCAATTCTGCAGCGAAATACTATCATTTCATACACATTACATGGCATTGAAAGCGGCTTGTTTTCTGTACGTAAGATTACTCATGTTATTTGATCTTTTTTCGTAATCTTATCTTTCGCGAGATGACTTTACCTTCACTTTTCCGCACTACTGGCGAGTTATTTTCATTTCAGTATTGTCCAGATTGAGCAACTTTGTTAAAATATTCTTTATTTACCGAATTGCAGATTTGCAAAAAATATTGTTCGTAACACGTACTTCAATAGGCTTGTTTCCATTCCATTCCATAATTCATAATTCAATGGAAATGTAGCCTATTTAAGTACTAGTCACGAAAATAGCTATTTTCTAGCAATCCACTAAAAGAATTTATGATTAGTATTTCACCCTCCACGGTCCTTACAATTAAAACATCTTCATCAAAAAGTATAATGCGCTGCTGCAGTGGTGCTTTAGGTGTCACGATGAATCTTTTACAAACGACATTTTTCCAATTGTATTCTAGTGTTCTTGTGTAGATATAAAAGCTCTGCCAATACAACGAAAATGCTTGTAAAAATTGTTGAAATTGCTTTGATTTTACATGTTCGTTCTTCCTATTATAACCGTCTTTTATACATCTTTGTTTCCAGAAGTACTCATAACACATATGACACCTCCAGACTTCGCTACCATTCCATAATTTTTCGCTGTCTTCAGGTGTTAGCTGCATTAAAATTTTATACGAAATTTCTCGAGGCAGTTCCATTATAATATCCATTTTTCCGTCTAATTTATTAAAGTTTGTTTTTTGTTATTTTTGAAAGGTTGCAATTTTCTTTATATGTATTAGTTGCTTCAATTTTTTTTCATTTGGTAATAACCATTATTGCATTTACAGGGTTTCTCGTTAAGAACGATGCATTTCTTATTCTGAATTAAGCAAAATCTGAATGTGAAGTTGAACTCAAAAACAGTGAAAAGATGCAAAGAAAAATAATGACATGAAATATCTTTCAATTCCAATAGGCAAAAGTCATGTTAACATTGCTACAAAGGGTAACCTTAGGAATCTTTATGCTTACAAAGGACAGTTAGGACATTTGCTTTTTATTAAAAGCAAATCTGATTTGGTGTACATGCACTAATGCTGGATTTCTTCAGCAAGAGATGTCTATCAGATAGCTATCTATCAGATAAATTAACGTAGTAATCAATCAGAAAACAAAACAAACAAATCGGAATTATAATAGGTAGTAAAAAAGAATATAATTGTTTAGTTAATTTATTACAAATATAATAATAATTAATGTTGTTTATCTGTTGATTTAATAAATAAAATCTGGCTACGGCACTGTACTGGTTGTTTCACAAATTTGCACTTTAATTGTTTTCTGAGAAACCCTGTATTAACTCTGTATATACACTCTGTATAAAACTTCTGAGATGGGTTTTCTGTCCTGAAAATCTCAAAAGAGGATCTATTGTTGTGGGCTTTGGCGTTTATTTTAATATTGGCGAGAGGAAGTATCAGGAATAGTATCAATATTTACTGCTTCTAATACATTTCAATCGGAAAATTTTGTTGGCGTTGAAATGCATTCGATCCTCTTTAACGAATTTTTCAGCCACTTTTGAACGTTTTCCAGCTTTATATAGAATACATTATTTTTATAAAGGTCATCATTACATCTATGAGCGCTGCCGCCAAAGGGGGAAGGAGGGGTTGTAACAACGAACTATCACATTCTAAGTTCGCGCCTAATCTTCAAATTTAAACGTCGCAAATTACAGTTCGGCGTACCTGTTTTTAATATTTTCAAGTTAGGGGTCATCCATTAATTACGAAAGCTCAAAATAAGGGGATCAAATCAGACCAAATCTCATTGAAAAGGAGGGAGTGTCAATGAAAATCTCACGTCAACTTTTTAATTCCGAGGATATACATTATTATAACAGAAAACATTTTCTATTACAATATCAATTACAGACATTCACTGTAAAAAGTTACTCTTCTCTGGTGTGGTAAAAATTATAGGGTACATCTTACGTAAGGGGAGTGGGTATCACACCACATCTTAGCAAGGGAAAGGGGAGTTAACAAATTATGAAAAAATACACTTTTAGGGTGAATCCGAGATTTGGCATTGTTGCGTTGCCAAAACTGACTTTCCACAATCTCCGCTTCGCTCCAGCCGCTACAAACCGTTTATAAATAATTTACTCATTAAAAATATCCTCCTAGAACGGTCGAACTCGGTAAAATTTGGATATCAGGAAGCGACTGGTAGCTCCCTAACTTTCAAACAACTTTTTGCTGAATTTTTTTATAATCACATCTTGAACACGAAAAGGTTTCTTACCTGTGTGAACTGTAAATGCAGCGATATGCGTCTTGCATGGCGTTCAACATTTTCTTTCAACTTTATATGCAAAACATTTTTTTCTGATGTAAATTTTTCACTGAGCTTGCGAACAACTTTTTGCTGAATATATTTATAACGACAAATTTCTCACCGAAAAGGTTTCTCACCTGTATGATTTCTAATGTGATGTGCTCTAACTATGTCATCTCTGATACCAATTGGCGCGAATTCAGGCAAGAGTGTTCCAACAGAATTCGCATAACTCCGAACATCAATTCTGTGCAAGAAGTGGACTATGAAATTGCTAAATTCACCACGGCAATTACAGATGCTCATCAAGTTACCACCAAAATTAAAAAAATACGAAACAAATTTGTCGCAGATCAAGCAATTGATGATCTCAAACGACAACGTAATAAAGCTCGACGTAAGTGGTTGGAAACTGGAGACGTGCGCTATCGTGTCGATAAGAACCAGCTTACGGAAGAAATTCAATTGCGAATTAAAACCATTCGACGTCAAGAATGGTTAAATAAGACTAGAGATCTCACCACTAAAGACAACTCCTTGTGGAAAGTGTATAGCGCATTGAGAAGGAAAAACGAGCCTACGCCAACCATTAGTCATGCGAATATTAATTATTACACCGAAGAAGAAAAGGCCGAGGTTTTTGCCAATATTTTTGAAGAGGTACACCAGGTGACTACTAATTTAATTTCTCCCTTACAGGAACAGGTTAAAGCGAACGTAAACCTGCTTCGAGGTACAAACGATTCACTTGATTTTAAATTCATATCACCCTAAGAGAGTACAACGAATTATCAAGGATCGTAAAATCAAGAAGGCTCCAGGAGGAGATAGTATCACCAACAAACATCTAAAGTATCTTCCCAAAAAGGGGGTGGTACAACTTTTTTATATTTTTAGGGCTTGTTTGCAGCTGTGTTACTTTCCTACAGCATGGAGAACGGCTAAAATATTGGCAATTCCAAAACCTAACAAGGACAAGGGCGAAGCCAAAAACTATCGTCCAATCAGTTTACTTTCTTGTTTGAGCAAAATCTTGGAAAAATTGATACAAGAAGAAATTGTCGATTATCTGACAGGTAACAATGTAATAATTAATGAACAATTTGGATTTCAGAAGGGGCACGGCACAATCCATCAACTAGCCAGAGTAGTTGAAGATATTGTGTTGGAATCCAATAAAAACCACCATACAGGGATGGTCTTACTGGACTTGGAAAAGGCTTTCGATACTGTTTGGCACGAAGGCTTAATTTCCAAAATGATCAACTTGAATCTTCCTACCTCCTTGACAAGAATCGTACAGAGCTATTTAACTGACCGCAGCTTCGCCGTGGTAGTTGGCAATGCTAGATCTAGTCAAAAATGCATACCTGCTGGTGTTCCGCAGGGTTCAATTCTTGGACCGACACTGTTCAATATTTATATCAACGATATACCAATGCACGAGCATACAAATATTGCCTTGTATGCCGACGACACTGCCGTTTATTCTTCGAGTTTAAACAAGGAAATTATCGTCGAAAACATCAACGAGCATCTTGAGTTGATTGGTAAATTTTCAGTGATTGGAAACTTAAATTGAATGTCAGTAAGACCGAGGCTATAATGTTTACGGGCAGCAGAATTCGTCCTGCAGTCGATATTAAAATCAACGATACTGTAATCGAACTGCAAAAGATATAAATATCTTGGCTTGCTCTTGGATCAACGCCTTACGTGGAGAAAGACCATAGCTGATCGAGTCAAAAAGACCAACTACGTGCTACACCTGCTCTATCCACTAATTAAGCACGACGTATACTTACCAAAAGAGTTAAAGCTCCTGCTGGTCCGCACATGTGCCAGATCGGTCCTGACATACGGCTGCACTATTTGGGGAGTGCCGCTAAAGCAATTTAATCGCCACACAACGTTGTCTTAATAAGTTCTAAAAGTGGTCAACAACTACCCCGTTATACCACCATCAGACATATGCACGAAGACAACAATTTTGAATACGTCGGTGATTTTATCAAACAATCGACCGACAAATTTTTGAGAGGCTGCTCGTTTCACGACAACGAGCTTATTCGAAAAATTGGAGATTACGATCTGGACAATTTAATTTCAAAGCATAAAGGCAAACTTTTAAGATCAATCTTGCTACGAAATTACGACTTTTACGGCTGAAGGCTGGGTTGGTCTCGTTCGATTCTTGTTTGGGGAGGAGGATCGACGACTTTGTACATAGTTTGTAAATACTTTTAAATGTGTCGTCTTTTCATCTTTGTTTTTAGTTATTGTTAAAATAAATTACCAGGTTTTTGAAATTTTATCCTGTTCACTAAATAATGTATACAAATATAAAAATTATAATTACTGTACATATTTCAAATATCTAACAAAGGGCTTCACCTAATAATAGATAATGTTAAAAATTTGTTAACATGTAATGATGTAACTACCCTTAAAATTGAATAAATGTTATTAATAATAAATAATTTCCCTATTTAACAACATTTATAGCCACAAAACGTACATTCAAATAATTTGAATATTTTAAAATTATTTAAAGAGTAAATTTGAATAATTGATATCTAAGACCGTGTTCGACTTGGACGCTTACAGCGCTGTTAGTACGAACTGGCGCAAACGTAAACGCTTTAAGCGTTCGACTTGGAAATGTTGGCGCTTACACCGCCGTGTAAACGCAACCGTGACGTCATGGATTTGCCATTTTCTCACGCTAGCAACGCAAATTTCATTTAGGTAGGGTAGCGTAAGCGCGGCGCTGTAGTGGTAAAAATTGTAATTATTTTTGAATTTATTTGAAAGCTAAAGTTAACCTAAATATTTTAGGTTTACTATTTAACTTCAATATTTAAATTTAAACATAAAATTAGTTGTCCTATATTAATTATTACTTCAATAATTTATTGCCCTTGTTTTACCCGCTCAATTTTTATAAAAAAATTAGTGACAAGATTGTAAATGAAATTAATTGACCCAAAATAAATTGTTGTGTGAAATAATTGTTATTAATTTGTGAAAAATACTAAAAATGTAATTGCATTTAAAAACAATTAGTATTTCAGATTGTTTGAATATTTTATAGGTTAAGCAACTGTCACTTTTAAATTGCAGCGCTGATGGTGCTAACATATCGTTCGATTTGGAACGTCAGCGTGAGCGTTGCAAGCGCATATTTTCCAAGTCGAACGGCAAAATTTGCGTGCTATAAGCGTTTGCGTCCGTTGGTACCAACAGCGCGTAAGCGTTCAAGCTGAACACGGTCTAAGATAAGGCACCTCTAAGACACAACTGCGTGGCCGACCGAATCAAAGCAGCTGCACTAGGACGAAAATTTGAGGTGATGGGTGAAAATCAACAGGTGATCCAAGAAAGCAACCTGAGGCCGAACCTGGTCCTGAAGAAGGGCGGTAGAATTTACGTCGTCGATGTCTCGATACCATTCAAGAATGAGAAAAGTGCATTTGCAAAGGCGCGTGAAACGAAGACCCAAAAGTACGAAGGTCTCCGAAACAAGCTTCAAGAGCAACACGGATTGGAGACATCCGTGGAAACCATACTTCAAAACTTTGATGTAATTTTTCACAATAATATTCAACCACCTTTGATTGCACTTGTTAGACCAACTTGTAAGAAATATCAACAGTTTCTTGTGAATTCGTTATCACGTGTTTATAACTAACATTTTCAAAAATACCACATGTCAAACATAATACAAAATAAAGACCAATAAAAACGTCACGATTTAGTTTTTAAACTTCCGATAGGTGGCGTTACTAATACAAGTCGCATATCAAATTTTGGCGAAATGTGCATATAAGATAATCCACGACGACGGAAAGGCATAACTCAGCATCATCCAATCAAAGTCAGCCCTCAGCAACCTTTAAACTACCACAAAATAAAACTTCAATCTACAAAACCAATGGTTTCCGCAGCTTCCTACTCCTCGTCAAACACTTCCTGCATTCGCACCTATAATTAACTCTGACAACTACACGCGTAACCTAAATCCTCCCGAACAACGACAACCAATAGGCAACGTGAGCAATAATACGAATCCAAATGACATAAAAACCTTGTTCGAGGAAATTAAAAGTCTCAACGAAACTGTCAACATAAGTAAACTCATTACAATCGTTCGCGAAATGAAAGCCAGGCTCGCGGGTGTAAACGACATTATGTCACAAATTCAAATTCTTTCTGAAATCTCAAACAAATACGATCCCTAAATTCAAACTTAATTCAAAACCCAACCTCAAACTTTTAACCTGGAACGCAAATGGATTGCGCAATAAGTTCAACGAACTCGAAGTCTTAACACAACAAGTCAAACCCGACATTATTCTGATCCAGGAAACAAAACTTAACAAACAAAACCCTTCACGCATTCCCCTCTATACTGCCATCAATCAGCCAAAAACCCGCAACGGTGGTTTACTCATCTACGTTGCGGACGAACTAAACGCGACAGTGACACGAACAAACACGACAATCGCGGAAACACAAGCCGTTACAATACACGATCTCACTATCGTAAACTTCTACATCTCACCGGTGACAATATTGACCCAGCCGAACTGGATCAACTACTGCGCCTCGGAAACAAAGTGGCAATTGCGGGCGATTTTAACGCACAACACCCGGATTGGAACAATCACTCCATAAACTCTAACGGCACCCGACTTCACAATTACGTAACCACAAACCCCGTTTTATTAACGTACCCCACAAACGACTTCACGCACTACCCATACAATATCTTACACAATCCCTCAACAATAGATTTAATCTTATCCACTAACATTGCAATCCGCGATGCGACAACGCTAAACAAACTAAGCTCGGACCACCTACCAGTGCTAACCGAAATAGGGAGTCTTCAACTCCCAATATTTCCGCCACAACCCGCACGTACCACCAACTGGGAAAAATTTGGACGCGACACACTTAATATACCACTAAATTCTAAAATCGAAACAAACGCCGAAATTGACGAAGCTATCGGCACTTTTACACAAAAACTAACTGAAATTTATAACAGCAATACTAAAGAAACTCCACTATCACTCAAACTCACACTACCTCCTGACCTAATTCAAAAAATTAAAAATAAAAATAAACTTCGGAAAATTTATCAGCGACACCGCTTTCCAATCATCAAAATCCAAATCAATAAACTTACCAACGACATCAATAATTCAATTTCAAACATTAAAACCTTAAATGGGAGAAAACGCTTTCGACATAACTCCTCAAAATCCTAAAAACTTTGGACCATCGCCAAAAATCTCAAAGGCAAAAATCTCGCATCCCAATGCCCCACTTCAAACTCCACTAGGACTCAAAACTACCAATCTCGACAAATCAAATGCTATAGCCAGCACTTACCTAGAAAATCACATGCTCACCGAAAACTTCTCAAACCCCAAACCAAAAACATGGTCCAACAATCCCCAATACTCCTCCAACAAACATCCGTCCCTACACCTATAGAAGACTTCACTAACCCTAAAGAAATTAAAAAATTCATCAACTCATTTAAAAACAAAGCTCCGGGTCACGATAACATCACACCACAAATCCTCAAACGTCTACCAAAAAAACCAATCCTACAGATCTACTATATCATGAATCAATGTCTCAAAAACCAATACTTTCCAACCGCTTGGAAACAAGCCACTATCATACCAATTCCCAAACCAGCAAAACCAAAGAACATTCCATCCAGCTATCGTCCTATCAGTCTCCTACCAACCCTTTCCAAGGTCTTAGAAAAAATCATACTCGCACGCATTAAGCAACACGAATCTGAACATAACATCATTATTCCCGAACAATTTGGTTTCCGTTCGAACCACAGTACTACACTCCAACTCGCTAGGCTCGTGAATATCATCACAGTCAATTACAACATCAACAAAACCACCGCGGTTACTACACTCGATATCGAAAAAGCATTCGATACAATCTGGCATGACGGCCTAATTCATAAACTCGTCAAGCAAAAACTCCCCATCCATCTAATTAAAATCATACAAAGTTTCATTCACAAACGCTCCTATCAAGTTCTCGTTAACCGCTCCTTATCAGATCCCCACCCAATTCCCGCCGGTGTTCCCCAAGGATCAGTCCTTGCACCCACACTGTTTTCCTACTACATTAATGATATACCGAAGCACCCTAACACCCAAACAGCACTTTTTGCGGACGACACCGCAATTATATCAGAGTCTTTTAAAAAAAATCAAGCCATCACGTATCTCCAGCGCCATCTTAACGAACTAGAACTTTATTACCACCGATGGAAAATCAAGTTAAACGCCGGCAAAACCACTCTAACAACGTTCTCTCACAAACGCGACCAACTCACCACAAAACTACAAATCAATAAAACGGACATCAATCATACTCCCTCGGTTAAGTACTTAGGTGTCACGCTAGACGAGAACTCAATTTAAGAACACTGTACTCACGGCTAAAAGCAAACTCGGCATATCACGCACTCTACCCCTATTCACCACCAAAACAAACTCCGGCTTAAAATCAAACTCCAATTATACAATTCATGATCCGCCCATACTCCTTTACGCCTCTCCAGTATGGAGCAAAACGGCTACTTGAACTTGAGATACCTCCAAAGGGTACAAAATAAATGTCTCAGACTAATTACAGGATCCCCAATGACAACTGAAATTTATGAACTACACACACACGCAAACAACACACTCACACTACGGGCCAAAATAAACCGCACCGCTAGGAAATTCTTTACCGAAACTACTGCGCGAAATCCACTCACCAAAAACATTGCAAACACACGAAAATCAAACGCACCATTTAAAATAAAACACAAACTCATACATACTGTTCTCATATAGATAGTAATACATCCGCAGAAACTATAATCAAAATCAAATTAATTTGCTTCCTCTCATGACGCTGGGTTTTGTACTCGTTTTTCCCCGGACTAAGTTATTTTCAATTAGCGATAAACTGAAACCTGTACTCAATTCACAACAGTCCGATAAATTGCTACAGAAGCAATAGGCGCGGACTCGAAAACCACTACAAATTATTTATTGTAAATTAATAACCATTACTATTAATAAAGAGTTATAAATCGAAAAAAATCGGAAAGGCATCGCTTTCGGCCTATGGCTAAGATCAAAGTGTAGTATCTGTTCTTATCAGCTTAATGAGACATTGATTCTAACAGTGGTTTTACACTGAGACATGAGAAGCGACCGAAGACGTAGGGGTAAGTACCAATTTTTGATTTTGTGATTTTTTTTTCTTTTTTTTTTGTTTTCTCTTTTTTTCTTTTTTTTTTCTCTCTTGTAGTTTTTTTTTCTTTTTATTTTTTTATTTTGTAACTTTTTCCTTCTTATTCTTAATTTTTTTATTCTTTTTTGTTTCTTGTTTTTGCTTTTGTGTCTCTCTCTTTTTCCTCCTTATTTGTGTTATAGTATTGTAACTTATATAACCTGTACAGAGAGGGCATAAATGTTCCTTCTTCCTTTTCTGTTCTTTTTCATAATTAGTGGTTTATCAATGGTCTGTCTTTTGTCGTCACAAAACAAAATTTGTACCCCACCAGAAACGTGGCAAAACAATTTCGTGGGTGCAAAACAATCGTGGTGCAAAACAATTTCGTGGGTGCAATACAATTTCGTGTCAAATAGCGTGTGCGCAACAACAAGATCGTGAGTGCAATAAGCATTTCGTGACAAAACAATGTTCGTGGATGCAAGAACAATTTCGTGTGCAAGTAACAATTTCGAGGTGTGCAATAAACAATAGCGTGTGCGCAACAGACAAGATCGTGAGTGCAATAGCATTATCGTTACCAAGAAACTGTTGTTCGCGCAGAAGAAGCCCATACGGAAGTAACGCGTGTTTACCCCGGAAGAAACCCGGTCAGAAATATCAGTGTACCCTCTCCCCAACAATGTCGAGCCAAGCATCTACGCAAGACGGCATTCAACCCTTATAACAGTTATAACCACGGCCGATATTCACAATCCACCAGTGGACATCGGAGGACATATCCCAACTGAAAGATGCCCTGCCCGCTAGTCACAGGCGGACCAATCACCCGCCGCAGATCCTCCGAGCAAAGGTTGCCGATCTTGCCAGCCAAACTACGTCAGCAGCCAGGAGGCAGATAACGCAACGACGCCTCTCGCAAGTAATGGACCTTTCTGTGACTGAAGAAAACACTGACACACAAATACAACCGCGTGCCAGACACCTGCAGCAGCAATCCAGTACACCCCATTGAGAACATCCTTATACGGGAGAAACCATTACTATTCTTCACCACGTAATAGGATCGATGTACTGCACCTTATGCCCTGCTCCATTTCATGGAAAATCATGGACCAGTATGAAGCAATCACTGCAACGGCACATGAAAATAGCACATGACATAACATTCCAGAGCAGTACAAACGAATGCAGGTTTTGCAGACTAGAGCTCGGTAAAAGACCGACTCAGCATAACTGTCCGCAAGCACACCTACTGGAAAACGATGCACCCAGACACCCATGGAACTGCGACCACTGCAGCATGTCCTTCCCATCCAAGCTTGCACTTGTCAACCATGAACGAGCCGAAAACGAAATGAGATAAAACTACAGAGAGGTGACGAACTTCCTAGGCCCAGGACAAGAACGAACAAGCCCAATAGACAAGTCAGACCGGACAACGAGGAAAGAGAAACAATAGAAACAATAGAAAACAATGAGACGCGAAGCACCGGTGAAGAGGCCCAAACCCTCAGTGAAACGCAACAACCAGTGGCAAACGCTGACGTAAGAGATATCGAAGAGGCCATATCGATACCTGAAAGCCCCAGCGCAACATCACCATCTTGAGGAAAGCCAGAGTCATGATGACGGCATCGAACAGGCCGAGATACAAAGCACACAAACGCGGACCACCCAGACTGAGAACCCCGACGAAGGAGATGACAAATCTCTCCTAGAGGACTTTGCAGGACCACTGGCTGCAAACCTAGCGTCTCAAGCTACCGTGACTCATGGAATGCATTCCTGACCATATACGCGAGTATAGTCAGATGCATCCGGAGCGAATACGGCATCAAAACTAGAGAGAAATTAGCAACAACCCACCAACTCACCAGAAACAGCCAGCTGCCCATGCCGAAGCAAAGCGGATACAATCTATGTATCGCAGAAACAGAAGAAAGGCGATACGTGTTATAACGAAACAAGATGCCTCGTTCTGCGACGTAGATACTGAGGAAACAGCAAACTTCTTCACAGAAGCATGGAGCAACCCCGAAGCTGGCGATGACCAAGACACACCACATGGCGACGTCGAAAGAGAATGCCCCAGGATCAACACCGAACCGTTCGAAAAGGAGGAAGTATCCGCCAGATTGAAACGGTTCGAAAACACATCACCCGGACAAGACGGCATAACCTACAAAAATTGGAGGGCGGCGGATCCAGATGCCAGGGTAATCACCCTTCTAATTAACACGTGCCTCAAGCACAGAAGAACGCCGCAAAAATGGAAAGAATCCAGAACAATCCTAATACACAAAGGTGGTGACAAAGAAGATCTAGGTAACTGGAGACCTATTGCCCTAAATGTCACCATCTACAAGATATATGCGGGCTGCCTACAAACTAGGCTTATGACGTGGCTGGTCCAGAACTCGATCCTACACCAGAACCAGAAGGGGTTTATGCCGGCTGATGGGACAGTCGAGCTCAACTATGTGCTCCAAACGACAATTAATAATGCAAGAAGGAAGAAGTATGACGCACATATATTGATGCTGGACATCTCCTCCGCCTTCGTGTCTGTAACACACGCCTCCGTGCGAGCGGCTCTTCACAGGTACGGAGCAGGCAAAGCCTTTACTGAGGTGATAGCAGAGCTAATGGAGGGCAACACTACAAAGGTGAACGTATCTGCTGGCGAAACAGACCCCATCCCGATTAGACGAGGCATCAAGCAAGGGTGCCCACTTTCAGGCCCCTTGTTTAACTTAGCCATTAACCCAGCTCTGGAAAAATACAAGGCAACGAAAACTCCATAAAGTCCTGGCTTATGCAGACGACATCACGCTGATAGCCAGGTCAGTGGATGAGCTGGAAAGAAACACCAAGACACTGGAAGAAGAGCTCAAGAAAATCAATCTGAAAATCAACCTCGGAAATGCGCAGCGCTGTGCATAGCTAAAGGCAGCGTTAAGGTAACCGACTACGCAGTAGGTGACCACAGAGTCACCACAATGGACAGGTATGATGAAGTAAAGTTCTTGGGAAGCCAGTGATTCTGCCCAGTAAAACAACCGCTGGAATGGGAGAATTTAGTGAACTAGGACTGAGCATCCTCAACTCAAAGCTTGCCCCATGGCAACGGATAGACGCCATGAAGTCTTTTGTCTACCCCGCCTTCAACTACCCGATGCGAATGGGGAGGTACATGAAGGAAGACTGGAAGACAATTGACAATATCTATAGGGCTGAACTTAAGAAAACCCTGTACCTACCCCAAGAGGCAGCCAACGAATACCTTTACGGCCCGCGGAAACAAAACCTGATCGGTATTCCAACCGCCGCAGAGGTATCAGACCTGGCCATAATAGACACAGCCTTCAAGCTGCTAACTTCGCCAGACTGTATTATTAGAGATATGGCAAAAGCCGAACTAGACTGCACGGTAGCCTACAGAGCAAAACTGGCAAACCCCGATGACCACATCATCGGAAAATACCTATGCGGATCTAACGAAGATCCGCTAAAACACAGGGCAATGAGATTGCCAACATATGGACCAAGGCCCGTGTGGTAGCCACGAGGCAGAATATTAGATGGACGTTCACTAATGGGGAACCTCAGTTACATCTTGGTTCTAAGACGGTAGAACCTGTAAACAGAAGGCGAGTGCTGGCGACGTTGCGTGCTGCCAAAGACGACGAGCTGGTCGCAAGATTGGGTGCCCTGAGAAGCCAAGGAAAACATTCAAAACTATTCTCAGGACCAATCAAGTGGCCATTTCTTAACAGACGGCTGCTACACAAGGTTTGCAGATTGGCGCTTCGTGCACAAAGCACGCTTGAACCTGGTGCCCCTGAAAGCCAACAACAGGTGGAGCAACCAGGACAAGTCCTGCAGGAGGTGTAACCACGTGCTAGAAACCCTTCCACATGTTCTCCAACACTGCATGAGAAATTCTGCAGCTATGCAAAATAGGCACAACGCAGTAGTCGAGAGGGTGAAAGCAGCAGCCGTCGGGAAAGGTTTCGTGGTGGCCGCAGAAAACCAGGCAGTGGTCGAGGGCTAGCTCTACGCCCCGACTTGGTCGTCGTCAAGAACAACAAGGCGAGAATAATAGACATCACCATCCCATTTGAGAACGAGCAAGCCGCGTTCGATGAGGCTAGAAGAGGTAAAATCCAAAAGTACCAGCAACTCAAGCAAAGGCTCGCCCGTGAGTACGGTGAGGTTACCATCGAGCCCGTTATCGTAGGAGCCTTAGGCTCCTGGGACAAAAAGAATGACAAGTTTCTACACACATTGGCTTCAAGGAAATACCTCAAGACAATGAAACGGTTGTGTGTTAGCGACACGATCAGGTGGTCAAGGGACATCTACACCGAGCACCTGACAGGAGTCCGGCAGTACCAGCAGAACAACCCCACCCAAGAGGACAGTGGAGAAGACTGCTGAAGAAGGCACTGATTTTTCCACCTCTGCACATATATTGTGGTGATATTTCTGAGATTATACTTCAGAAATACAACGAAATGGTTTTTTTACTAGTTTCTTACCAGTAGTGTTGGGTTTCTTGCCACTGCGAGAAAGAATAAATGTTTTTTTTAAGAATTTCGATTTGTTGATCAATTTGAAGATCAAAAAAATTAATTTGCTTTATTTTGCCAACAAAAATGCCAAAAATTGTTACTTTCAACACCTTTTTACACAAAATTATGATTTGTTTTGATGAATTTGACAGTGTGATTATTTGACATTAGTGTTTTGTGCGCCGTTTGTTTATGGCAGGATAAAATTTAAAATTTGAAAACGAAAAGTATGTTTTTGAAGGTTGGCAATTTGAAAAACGAGCAGAGCAGAAAGAAAAAGAGAGTTGGTCTGAGAACTCGAGACCGAATGCACGTCAGCTGGAGGACGTGAATTTTGAGATTTTTTGATTTGCGTTGCCGTGAAAGCGGTAAATTTTTGAGTTTGTGATAGTGCCTTCTGAAGACGGGGTCGTCTGTTTTATATTTGCGAGTTGATCAAAGTTTTTGGTTGGATTTATCGAATCTGCTAAGATAGCAAATGAATAATTTTGATAGAGGAGCCATTTTGGAGTTATTCAAGTTTGATTTGTGCAGCGAGTCATTAAGTTTGTATTGGAGTCGAAAAGAGGAGCTATTTGGAATTATCAAAGTTTTATTGTACGAGTCAACGAGTTTTGGATTTGAATTGGATAATTGAGAGTGCCAGCATTAGGGCAACACCTGGAGTGATAATAAGGTCAGTCGTTGAACATTTGTGCGCTAGTTGAATAAAATTTTATTTGTGTTAAAACATTTTTGAATAATTATTTTAAAAAATTATTACCATTATAAAGATTTACACAAGACACAGAATTGTTTGGTGGTTTAAATTTCAGCAAATGATTTCAATTTTAAATTTAAATTTCAATCACCAAGCAATACACAATTACACCATCTGGCATATTTGGAATTTTGTCCCAAAATCGGTTTGGTAATAAAGCAAATTTTTGAAATCAATATTCGAGTTTATTCATTTTCAGAGCTGCGAACCTTAGAACTCACTACTGGGTAAGTCTCATAGCTCTCCGCTGATTAATCCTAGACAACTGGGTTAAATTTTTTTATGGTATTGCAACGGAATTTCGGAAAGGGGTCCTTTCACGAAAAAACCACAATAATATATTCCTACTTATTTCGTTCTCACTGTATATTACTTTCTCTGTACACTTGTTTTTTCTTTACAATCTCTTGTTATAGCCACGAGCCCATTCTTGTATACTTAAAGACATTTTAAATAAACCAATCTGTTCTTATCAGCTTAATATCTGATACGACCCGCATGCGGGTCCAGTATATTAAACTTATTTTTGGAAATGGATAGAGGTTAGGGGCTTGCTCCACCTTTATCACGGGTTGACCTGGCATTGCAGTACCGTCGGGACCGGCCCAATAATTTAAATGAAACAAAATTACAACATTTCCCACCTCCTATTCAGTGGCGAAATAATAAACTAAAATTCATCCCCACTACAAATACCAATAGAAAAGGATCAATTGAATTATAAAAATATTTAGATAGCAGCGCCAAAGGTTCAAGTGGATTTTTTAAAGAATGATGTAAATGCGGAATATTACCTGAAGGGTGTATCCTAACTTGGAGGTAAAATGATTCTGTGGTAAAACGGTTCAAGGCACTTGAACCATTTTACATAACGGTTGTTTTTATTAATGTATGAAGTGTGTCACCCTCTTAAAATGGAGAGAAATTTCTTGGTTCGTTTATTACAAAAGTGAAAGCTATCGTTTAGATACAAAAGCACCCTAAATATTGATATCAAGTTTTATAGTTGCTTGATAGCAACCTCACGAATTGGGCGTTCATCTTTAAGTTCTTAATACTAAAGTCTTTGAATGCCACTTCAATAAAAATTAAAGCCGCCAAGTACAACTTGCTTACCTTATTGGATTACATTCCGCCGATTCACCACACCTTTTATGAAAGTATAAATCACCATGGAGAAGCATCAACAAAAAAAGAAAAAAACAACAAGCCCAGACCATGAGACATTGAACCAAAAAGAGCCTGTTTAGATCAACCCCAACCAAGATCACTTGATTCAGACGAAGAAAATGATGAACATAGCAACGTAATATTAGATTCTGATCATGAATAAAAAATTTTGTTATAAAAATTACCTATGTTTTTAGAAATAAAGTTTATTTTCGTGCAGTAATTGCACTTGAATCGTTTTACTACTAAACTTTTTTTAACATGCATAATAATTCAAGTAAACGTTTGAGAAAAAATATATTAAAAAAACAACTGTAATATTTGCCCCAACACATTCGAAATTCGCGCCACAAATTTCGAATCCCAAACCGAGATAACCTTGGCCTAACATCGTGATCGTCAACAGGACACCCCAAACATCGTGTAAATCGTAACCCAACTTCTTTAAATAGACGGAAAACACATAGTAGTTGAACCCTAATATAGGAAGACGTGAACATGACCAACCTAACCTCTTCTGAAAATCCAGTGGCGTCACCACTAACCCCATTTACTCACCCAGTGGCGTCTCCACATACCTAAACCTATAAGCAAACTACAGAAATAACTAAGAGCTTTATATTTGACATGACCTTCTCGGAAACCTTCTAAACACCAAATACTCCATCAGGAAATAAAACACAGGACTGTTAGGTTTGAATATTTATTAAATATCAACCTCACGGTAATCCGAGCAACTTCAGAATTATAGAAAAGCCTCGGTGCTCATTTGTGAGACCGGTTATTTCATTAATTAAATAGTGTCAATATGGACTTAATTTTATAAATGGATCTCTAGTATTTCGGATCGTAATTAGGTATCGGATAAACGTGAAAACAACATATCGTTAAATAGTAAGCATTCAGCTAGGAATTTCAATTGTTATTGGTTACTGTAGGAAGCACCATTTGTTTGCTTTGTCATTGTAGATGCTACAATTGACTATTATTAACTTTTCATTTGTCTTTGTTTTAATATTGTGCTTTAGCATATATAATTAAAATTACTCAATCTGGTCTGATTGGTAAATCGACAGTGCGACTAAATAAACGCTGAATCATTTAAACCAATTAATTATGACAATAATCTAAATAAAATAAATTGACCTGATAAATACCTAGAAATGAACCAATCACCACAAAACGTTGTATTTAATTCACCCAGTAACCCCCAAGGATCAGAAACATACCCCAAATCACATACAACAAGGAAGGGCACGTACACAACCTCAAGCTCCCACCTTAGCTAACTGGTCTCCGCTGAAAACCTTCGGGACGACTCCATGGACCTGACAGTACCCTTGTTTCGGGCTAGCCACCTGCTTTGAGAACCAGTAGCCCATACATACAAATCACATTTAATTGGCAACCAAATTAATCAAATAACAACATCTAGTGGTGAGTGGCCATTTTGAAACTACCCAAAGCCGGTACTGAAAAGTGCGTCCCCGGCCATCTTGAATAAAATTCACAACCCCTTAAATACTAAGTTTACACCAAAACAAATAATTACCTATAAACCACAAAGGAGAATTACCATAAAACCTTAAATATAAATGAGTAAATACCTAGTTACGATCGGAAAGTATGCCAAAGTCATTTTATAAAATTTTCCAGGAAATAACATAAATTATCAAACACCCGAATTAAATATAGATTAATTAAATAATATTAAATTAATTATTACCGACAAACACAAAACCAAGCTCTTAGTAAATTGTTAAACCCAAACATAAGACAAAATATCCCGTTACCCACGCCACCAAACCAATATGGCCTCTCGAACAAAGGGAGAAAATCGGATGGTCGAAATTATTGATTTTAAATCATATAAAATAAATAAAATTACTTACTTGGAGATTTTCACAAATTTAGGTTTTAAATCGTTATTAATTATTACTGAAACTTACAAATCTGATTAAATTTAATTCACACTGATAATTTGCAACGGTTAATCTAGTCGACTGACTCGCTCAAAGGTTCAGGTCTGAATGACCGTTATCTTTAGCATCATCGCGCATCTCTTTTACTCCTCTGGGTAATAACCAAAATTGACAAAAGACTCCTACTAATACAGTGAATTATAATGATCTCTGATAATATTTACTTCCCGTTGTACCGAGATGGCGTGAACTTTACAATTTAACTGAATTTTAATCTTAAATCCCGCGAATATTTGAATAGTAAAATATAATATTACACAACATTAAAAGATTCTTTCTTTTTTGTAAATGTTTTTTCGCCTTTAAATAAAACTAAAATATTAACATAGTTTTCTAAACTTATTCCTGGAATTTAGAATTTCAAATTAACTTTAAAGTCATTTATCTCAGAATAATTGCATTTTTAATGCAGAAGAGAAGAAGCATCAATCAGAGAAGAATATATCAACACTGATCTCGCAAGAACAAAATCGTGGAAGGATAAACATTGCAGGGGAACTCGGGGTTAATTGTGAAATCAACCCGAATTTTCCCTGACACAAATTTATTTTTGTGTCGCCGTTGATGGTCGGTTTCGGCCAGCTGTAGTTTGTTGACGGTGAGCGAGGGGTGAATCCGCTCTCTCTTTGTCTTTTGGTTACTTCAGTTTTATTATTGCAAACAATGAAACTCAAAAAGTTAAGTAAAAACAATTTATTATCCAAGTTGAAGATAAGAGTTGCTTTATGGTAAGCAGTACAACTGCGACACAAATGGGTCAACAACCCCAACAGAATTTCCACGCAACTCCAGCGACAATGGGTCGCTACAACGTGATTAAAAATAATCACAACAATGAAAAATGAACTCCAAACGGAATATACCTTAGTTAAAATCAGAATAAAAAACTCACCGATCGGTTTGTTTTGTACAGGAGCTTGATGTCGACAATAGCATTCAAATAAGGCGCACTCCGGAGTTGATTGTTGAACTAACAAAGCACACCGATTGCACTGAAAATTGCACAGGTGACGAAAGACCGTCGAGGGTTGGCCTGGAAGAGTTTTCTCGACGTCGGATCGGTGTCGGGTAGCACAGGTAAAGGTGAACGGAAAATGCACTAACACTAATGGGGCGGTCGAAACAGCTGAGAAGCAATTTATGGTCGACCTTATCACACTAAGGTAAAATTGATGAAGGTGGTCGTTAATCGTAAAAATAAAATTACTACACATTCGCAAGCTGTTAAAAAAATGCTGGTAAATACTGCGTAATTCGAAAAATAACGTGCAAAATATTCGCTTGCACCTACAGATGGTCACTTTCCAGCTTATCTATCGCTCGAAGAAAATGTGCCAGCGGCCGGCGTTGAAAATGCACGTACACGAACAGCTGATTTCTCGAAAAATGCGTAATAGACGATAAATCCGCATATAGCGCTTAGATTGGTCACCAATATTCACTCACTACTATTACTGCAAAACTTCCACTTAATATAGTGAAATTAAAAGATCTTCAAAATAAAATTTTGAAATACGCAGCGCTGCATCGAGAGTTCGTTGACCACTCCGTTTTGACCTGAATTCGCGCGCAGCCTTCCCTCCCGGTACCCTCGTGACCAGTGACCTAGAGAGGGGTTTATGTTAAATCATATTCAAGACGACAAATTTAAAATTTAAATCGTAAACATAGAAATTGAACACTTACAAATATCGCAGAATCGAACAAACAATAAGGCCATACTGAATCAAATAAGCAAAGCAAAAATCTCAAAATTTGAAGAACCATGTCAGAAGAAGCTTAACAAAGCATCGAGGAGACAATCATACCAAAAAAGCTCAGTTGGAGTTATTAATGTCCATAAAAACCCTAACACAAAAGAACCAACTGAAAATTCTACCAGAAACTAACCAAACTACCGATCGATTGAAGAAAATAGTACCAATATCGTTGCAATTGAAACCTTTAATCGATATGGTATTTTAGCAACCCTATCGGAACCAAAAAATCCAAATGAAGGAAACTGAACAACTGTAGACTACAGAAAACCATTCAAACCAACAGCAGCCAAAAGCACGTTTGGTACTAAGTCAAAAAATACCAAACCCCCACCCATCATCCTCACCCACCGCATTGGAGATCCAATCAAATTTGTTACAGTTTTAGTTGGGCGTTGGAATGCCTCGATGTAAAAATAGACTAAAACCTCGCAGCCGCTAATCTCAGGGGCGGCTGGCAAAAAAGGACTTGCCCCCTTTGCTAGCTCGTGAGCAGGAGACGCCAACGGTAAAGCACTGAGCCGGTTCCCTTTTTTGATGGCGTAGAGTTGTACAGGGTGCGCTAAGCGATACGCTCGAAAGAGCAAGCCGTAAAGATATGGTTTGGGCGCCACGCAATTTGAAACCACCCTGTAATCAACACGACAGTAAACACCCAAGAAACTGCGAAAACATATCTACTGAAAAAAAGAACTAACCGGGTCTAATGCCGCAAGTATCAAGAAGGTTGATTTGTAAAATTTCAGATCAATCAATCGAGTTCAAAAAAACGGTCAGGCTGATTTACTTTCTTTTAAATATTTCAAAAAAATTACAGCGTTAATGATTATCAATGTAATACCCTGTATAGCTATACTGGGTGTAACAAAGTTCCAGTTTTTAAATAAATAAATTTACAAATAATTCGATCTTTAAAATAATTTTATCTTATCGGTATAGCAAAACGTTTAGAGTAAAGTTCAATAAAATACTTTGCGCAAAATTAGAAAACTGAAGGTTAATATAAACATCAACAAATAAAATCTGAAACGGCACAAACAAAGATCTTAGCTCAATAAGGTGTCTTCTTTCTTGGTGGAAACGAGTGGTTGCGTCGCATTCACCATGGACAACGATAGTACGCTAAAGATGGTACTGGTAATTTAAGCAGGATGGTAAAGGTAAGCCAGAATAACTTCTTCTCGATGTGAAAACGGACAGATAATTCTTTGGGATTTTGTACTCGGTTTTTCCCCGGACTAATTTATTTTCAATTAGCGATAAAACTGAAACCTGTACTCCAATTCACAACAGTCCGATAAATTGCTACAGAAGCAATAGGCGCGGACTCGAAAAACCACTACAAATTATTTATTGTAAATTAATAACCATTACTGTTCATAAAGAGTTATAAATCGAATCGAATCGGAAAGGCATCGCTTCTAGGCCTATGGCTAAGATCAAAGTGTAGTATCTGTTCTGATCAGCTTAATGAGCAACATTGATTCTAACAGTGGTTTTACACGAGATATGAGGAGCGACCGAAGATGAACGTGTTAGCGAAGAAGTGCGACGACAACCGAAGACACGTAGGGGGTAAGTACCAATTTTTGCTTTTGTGACTATTTTTTTTTTGTTATTGTGTTTCTCTATTTTTCCTCCTTCTTATTTGTGTTATAGTTCTCCTTTTGGTTTGTAATATTTGATCCCTCACATTCGAAATTCGCGCCACAAATTTTGAATCCCAACCTAGATAACCCTGGCCTAACATCGTGATCGTCAAGAGAACATCACACGTTGTGTAAATTCTTTAAACAGACGGAAAACAAACAGTAGTTGAACCAAACAAACCCAGTGGCGTCCTAAATAACCAAATCTGCTCACCCAGTGGCGTCGCTGCTGACCTAAACATATAAGCGAAAACACATAACATAAACGGAGATGGCTCGGTGCTTGCGTTACCCTTCCGAAACCCAAATCGGACACTAAAATAACCCCATTTGAAATAAAACACAAGTCAGTTAGGTTTTGGATATTTTATTAAATATCTACCTCACGGTAATTCGAACGAACTCAGAGAGAGAGAAAGACAAACCTAGGTCATCATCTGTGAGACCCGTTATTCAATAAATAAAATAGTGTCAATATCGACTTGATTTAATACTTGGTATGGCTCTGATCGCAAGCTACATATAAAAGTAAATGTGAGAACAAATTGTCCTTAAATAATAATAACATTATGATTTCAGTTGTGAATTGTTACTATGCGTATGCAGTATTCGTTTGCTATATTTTAATTGCAACTGCTATGCTTTTATTGTTACTTTGTTACTGATTTTCATTAATCTTGGTTTTGTACAAAGTGCTTAAGCAGATAATTAAAATTCCTTCCACCTGAGTGTTGGTGGGGACGTTCAAATAAGTAAAGTTGATAACAATTTGTAGATAATAGATATAGATAATAATAGTGACGGTGACCCCTAAACATAAATTAACATAGGCAAAACCCCAAACCTGAATAATACCTAACGATAGAAATTAAAACCTAAATGACCTAAATAATACCATAAAGATTGCATCTAATTAATTCATCACCTCGCACGGATAATTAAACCAAAATCAACAAGAACCTAATTATGCGACTTTCACACACTATCACAGAAATTGTACCCTCCTGTTACTATTGTTTTATATAAAATAGGGAGCATTGCTTGCAGTCGAAACCTATTAGAATTCACATCACTATGTGCAATTCTTAGTCGTAGGGACAATAGTACAATCAGACGAAATCACATTCATTTAGATAATTAAATTAATTAGATGTCGATCTCTTGGCAACCTCGGCCCTTTTTGTGTAACATCCCTTAATACGCCCCTGACCTTAAATTTACATTTGTCGACCCTACATAAAAAACCTTAATTCATTGCATAACCACCCCAAATTTACAAATAAATCACAAATATAAATAACCAAATCACAGAATTTATAATACATCACCAAAAGATAAATTACCTATAGAAACAATAGGCACCTGCGATCAAATAACCAATCAAGCTTATAAACCAATAAATAAATATTCATAAATTACAAACCCGATTTGAAATGAATTAAATTAATGCCAATTCACATTTTAAACAAAACCACCAAGCCATTTTAAAACATCAAACAAAACACGTACAAAACCATTTCAACGACTCACGCTAAACAAAATCAATATGGCTTCCTCACACGAGGGTTGAAATTAATAATCGATATTATTGACTTTTTGTTAATTATATATATAAAGCTGATCGTCTTCATTCATCATCGAAATTCACAGCCCAAACTGCCGGAGCTAGAAAGCTGGAGTTTTGGGTGCACCTAGAACGACCGCCAACGAGTCGGGGAAAATTCCAAAAACTTAGAGCGTTTTAGATGAAAACAAACTCATCAGTTTTGTACGTAATAGGATTGATTTTCGAAAAAATGGTATAGCATCTTTTCGATTTAGTTGCGCAAGTGTGTGCCGAAGAAATAAAAACAAATACTTAATTTTCAAAAATTTGGAAAAAATATTTTGACGACCATCGCCTGAACACGACCGATGTTACTTAGCAAGGATGCAAATAATTTCAAAAGGAGATTTTCTATTTTACGTAAGCTGGCATAACTAAATTATAAAGTTTTTCTGCTAATTCCGGCCATAAAATCGGATAGAAACCTTATTTTGGCAATATTTTATAAATTAAACACAGTTGGGCCAACTTTGTGAGCGAACGGAAAAGAAATTTATAAAATATTTTTAATGCAAAATGTTTAGTATTAGTAGAGAATAAATAAATCCCGCTTGATTCAAAATTAAATAAATTTTATTTTCACGAGAAAATCGTAAGGGTGTGTAACCCTTGAAAACTTTTCTTCACACCTTCAACGGTGGATTTACGAAAAACCTATGATATATAAAAATCCTATTCGGTTAGAGGCATACGCAGCCGTTTTCAAATTAAATATTGGTCGGTTAGTAAAGAGAAAATATTTTTAATTTCTAAAAGTCTTACCAAACGGCTTTTCCTTTTCATTAGAATTTATGAAAATTTTGTAGCAAATTAAAGAAATAAACAATTGCCAATTAGTTGACTGAATTCCACGAGATGTCACTACGTTGTCGAGAAAATTTGTTTGGGGTTTAGAGATTAAAAATTTGCATGATTCGAAAGTTAATCACATGTCACATCATTGTCGTAAAAGTATTTTCCAATACTACATTACGTTCTATTACCATGAAGAAATTCTTTAAAGTGAAACCACCAAATACAAACCAAAAATACAGTGTCAAAAAGTAATACGTCAAGAAAAACCGCGCGGGGCGAGCCGACCGCAGGTCGGCGCTCGCAGAGTTAGCAGTGAAATCGGCCGAAAGGCCGAATTTACCTTACTAGTATTATATAAATCGTACTTACACAAGTTTAATTGCAATAATTAAATATTTGAAATTTTCTTACTTGCAAATTATTTGTAACTGAATCATTTTACAATCACAATTATAGGACTGCGGTAACCATGCGTGTAGCATCTTCAAACACCCCGTAACAAGTGTCCGACCGTTTCCGACGCAGGGTGAAAGACGCGCTATTTTCCTATTCCGCCCCGAGATGGCGTAATTTCACGCACTACATTTTTAAATTTAAACATCGCGAATATTTTAATATAAAAATAATATTACATGTTTTACATATATAAATAATAAATTGTAATTTGTATAACCTGTACAGAGAGGGCATAAATGTTTCTTCTTCCTTTTCTGTTCTTTTTTATAATTATTGGTCTGTCATTTGTCGTCACAAAACAAAATTGTACCCTCCTACCAGAAACGATACAGAAACGTGTGCAATAACAACTTTGTGTGTGCAATAACAATATCGTGTATCTGTTGCATACAGCAACGAAGGTTGGGACTATCGAACGATACCAACTAAAGGAAAAAAAAGGGTCATATAAGCACATGTAACAGACATAACAAACAGAACAGACATAACAGTGGCGACAAAGATGGGAGGAGTGGAAATCTTTCACTCCATTCGAATATTACAAATTTACGATCATGTTGACAAAATAATCAGTGCAACAGCAAAAGCAATATCGTGTATTCAATGGAAATATCGTGTGCGCAATAACAATATCAAGTATGCAATAGAAATATCAAATGTGCAATAACAATGTCGTGTGTGGAATAACAATATCGTGTATTCAATATCAATATCGTGACAGTGTCGACAACTGATGGATGCGCGAACGTAGATGCGCAGGAAAACCAGACGCGTGTAGGGTGCGCGAGCAAGTATGTGCGAGAACAATTATGTGCGAGAACAATTATGTGCGTGATCAATTTAGTGCGCGAGCAATCCAGTGCGCGAACAATCCAGTGCGTGAGCAATCTAGTGCGTGCTTCCTCGCATCCGATGCGAGGAAGCCGGTATAGATACGAGAGCCACGCGACCGGTGTGTACAGAACCATTCACGCCGGCCGAAGTAGTGAAAAGGTTGAAGAGGTTCGAGAATTCCGCACCCGGATTGGACGGTATCTCATACAAGAACTGGAGGGACGCCGACCCCGACGGAACAGTGCTGACAAAAGCCCTAAATGTGTGTCTGAAACACAAACAAACCCCAAGAAGCTGGAAAAAGTCAAGAACCATTCTTATCCACAAAGGGGGGGGGGGGGAGAAGGACGAAATGACCAATTGGAGACCAATCGCACTCAACCTGACAATATACAAGCTATATGCCGGGTGTCTCCAAGGTCGTCTCATGGATTGGCTAAACACAGAAAACGTACTACATGAGGGCCAAAAAGGTTTTATGCCCAGCGACGGTGTTATCGAGCACAACTTCGTCCTTCAACACTTGATTACCGAAGCCAGGAAGAATAAGACGGACATACATATAGGGCTACTAGATATATCAACAGCCTTTATATCCGTATGCCAAGAATCGGTCGCCGAGGCTCTGGAAGATTACGGTGCCGGGGAAAGCTTTGTAGACATAAGCCGTGACCTAATGTCGGAGAACCTAACCACAGTCTACCTCGGGCAGGAAGAAACCGGCAGCATTCCCATCCGATGCGGAGTGAAGCAGGGATGCCCCTTGTCAGGAACCCTCTTCAACATCACCATCAACCGTGCCCTGAAAAAGACCCAACAAACAGCCGGGGTAAAGAAAATAGTAGCCTTCGCAGACGACATAACCATAACAACCGATACCCCCGAGCACCTGCAAGACGCCGTGAACGTGTTCGAAGAAGAACTGGAACGAATAAACCTCCACCTGAACCCAAACAAATGTAAGCTGCTGAGCATATCCAAAGGTCTACCCGCACAACAAGGAATAACAATGGGAGGACAAGAAGTAAGCTCGGCAGGACGATTTGCGTGGAAACATTTCTGGGTAAGCCAGTTGGATTTCGGCCGGTTAAAACGACAGAGGGGTTGGGAGATCTCGCGCAACTAGGAATAGACATACTGTCGTCGAACCTTGCTCCATGGCAACGATTGGACGCAATGCGAACCTTTGTCTACCCAACATTCAACTTCCCAATGCGGGTGGGAAGGTTCGAGAAAAAAGAATGGAAGGCTATAGACAAGCTGTTCCGAGCAGAGCTAAAGAAAACATGCAACGTACCCCAGGAAGCCTCCAACGACTATCTATATGGTCCAAGCTCTAAGAACCTAATGAACATCCCAGTGGCAGCAGAGCTATCGGACTCCGCTCAAATAGATACAGCATACAAGCTACTGACATCTCCGGACCCCGACATCAAAGCCATGGCAAAAGAAGAGTTAAGGCAGACGGTTGCATGGAGAATAAAGGATGCCCCTTCAGACGAACTGATAGGGAGATACTTGAGTAGAGAGAACGGAGCCCCATTCTCAGAGCGTGGAAACGAAATCTCGAATGTGTGGACCAGAACGAGAATGGTGTCTGCAAGGACCAACGTACAGTGGATATGGGCAAACGAGGATCCCACACTTGTAGTGGCTGGCAAATCAATCGAACCGAACAGCCGAAAGCGAGTGATGGCCACGATGCGCACCGTAAATGATGAGAAGCGAGTGAAGGCCTTGTCCGCGCTGAAAAGCCAAGGAAAAACACTAACATGCTTCGGCCAAGACAAGACCAGTGGCCACTTCATCAGAGACGGACGCTATACCCGTTTCGCGGACTGGAGATTTGTGCATAGGGCACGACTAAACTTGGTTCCACTGAAGGCAAACCAGATGTGGAAATCGGAAGATAAGTCGTGCAGAAGATGCGATTTCAACCAGGAAACCTTGCCGCACGTTCTCAACCACTGCATGCGAAACTCGGCAGCCATGCAACTAAGACACAACTGCGTGGTCGACCGAATCAAAGCAGCTGCGCTAGGACGAAAATTTGAGGTGATAGGTGAAAACCAACAGGTGATCCAAGAAAGCAACCTAAGGCCGGACCTGGTCCTGAAGAAGGGCGGAAAAATTTACGTCGTTGATGTCTCGATACCATTCGAGAATGAGAAAAGTGCATTCACAAAGGCGCGTGAAACGAAGACCCAAAAGTATGAAGGCCTCCGAAACAAGCTTCAAGAGCAACACGGATTGGAAACATCCGTGGAAACCGTACCGATTGGAGCACTAGGATCATGGGACGCCAAGAATGACAGCTTCGTCAAGCTACTCGGCGCAATACGATACGTGACGACGATGAAGAGGCTATGCTGCAGCAACGTCATACAATGGTCGCGCGACATATATACGGAGCACCTAACCGGTACACGGCAATACCAGCAAGCAGCGCCAGAAGCAGAACCTGATGTGTAAGGTTTCCGTGTATTTTTTCTTTTCTGTGTGAACGTGTAGATTTGTAAATGTGTTGTCATGTTATCAACTTAAAACTAGAATAAATAACCTTGGTAGAGAAAATTGCATCTTCGGGTGGAAATCAATAACCTCGGTAGATAAAATTGTATCTTCGGATGGAAATCTTATGTAACGGTTTGATAATATTTGTCATTTAGCAGTTGTAAAAGGTTGATGGAATACCATTAGAGCCAGTTAAAGTACCAAACGTCATTTAATAAGTTGTCGGAAGCAGTTAGCGTTCAGGAAGTTAAATTCACTGCTACGGGTGTCACATATAAAAGTTGGAAATATTTTTCATAATAAATATTAGCGTGCACATTTCTTGTCACCTTTGCATATAAATCCAAATTCAAAAAGATTAAAATAATGCCAAGAACAACAAAGTAAATTTTCATCCTTCGGGAAACCTAAAAAAGAAAGATTTCAGTAATAAAAAAAATTGTAATTGGATCAAGAGGCATACCAAAAGAAGCGTAATAATTTGTAGAACGATTTGCCATCCAAGTGGGAGTGGTAGCTTGTAAATTGAATCTTCACCATTAAGAAATGTGAAATTTTAACCTAAAAATATGTCAAAATTGTGAATTTAGTGATTAAGATGTTATTAGGCTAAGGATGCGAATAAGATTAGTGTTAAAAGAAGAGGAATTAAAAGCTAAGTGTTATGCAAGTGGTTAAGATGGACAAAGTGTCTGAAAATTAACATGGGGTTCAAAGAAAGAATTCATACTTTGACGTTCGATTGTAGAACAGCCGAAGCAGCTAGAATTTTTCTAATAATTTTGTGGGAAACGGCTTTGAAGTCTTTAATTTTGGTGAAAATTTCGTGGAAATTCGATTGATAAAATTCCCCAACTAATCACGTGCGAGCATTTTGTGGAAAATCCGATAAAAACAGTTGAAATTTTCCGATTTTTATGTACCTCTCGATGCGAAAAATGCATTTGGTTGAGCATTATCACTCGTCAGGTGAACATGTACAATTTTGCTCCTGAAACAAAAAAATAAAATGAAAGTTAACTAAATAAAAATAATTTTTCGACACGCAGTGTACAAATTGAAGTAACATTAAGAAAAAGTAAAGCAGTTTAAAGTGAATTGAAGAAAGTATCTTGGAAATAAAGTAAACAAATAAAATTTCTCGTACTTACCAGTGCGTCGATAATATTAACGAAAAATTGGAACGTGGTTATGTTTTGGTACTGCTGAACTCGAAGAGGAGTTGATGACCTACATATGCACAGCTGATTCATCGATAATAAAAAAGTTAGTACTACGATATTTGAACAATAATGTTTTGCACCATATTGCATATAATTAATTTTAAGTAAATTTAATTCATATATGCACTTGATGATTAGTTTTTTAATTACAATTCCACTCAACAACTACACACTGTTAGTTTAAATGCTAGATGTGTCACCTAGGAAAGATTTCTTGGTAAAGTGGGTACATAGCTACCAACTTACACTAGTTGTATGCAACTTCATCCAATAGAAAAATTTATTAAGAAAGGTCAGGATTTGTGTAGCACTTTATTTGAATTTTCTAAACAACCAGTTCTAAATAAAAATTAAAGTTTAATCAAGATTCCAGTAATATCTCAACAAAGTAAGTACAATCAAAGTAACAATTCTTATCTTTAAAATACAGCCTTGTGCAAAAGTATTAGGCACCCTACAGTTTTCAAATTATTTTAAAAAGGGGTTATTTTAGGAGAAATCAAACTCGATATTTTTTATAAAAAGCATTAATTATTAATAATATTAATATTTGGTGGGTCCACCCTTGGCTTTTATAACTGCAGCAACCCTTTTAGGCATACTCGCTACCAGTTTCTCACAATCCTTGTCACTTATTTTGTTCCAATTTTTTTTTAACGAAGTTATAAGTTGTTTTTTTTTGTAGTAATTAGTTGTTGCCGTACCCTTTGCTTTAATATAACCCACAAATGTTTGATGGAATTGAGATCTGGAGACTGCGCTGGCCAGTCTAGCAGTTCTATCCCAACATCGCTAATCCACTTCATGCTATGTTTTCATTTATGACAAAGCGCGTTGTTTTGCGTAAATTTAACCTCCTCATATTGGTATTACCAAAACTTGGTTAAATGATGGCTCAATGGTAGTTTCTAGGACTTCGATGTACTCTTTACTGTCCATACGACCCTCACAGAGAGACATTTTCCTACGCCACTGGCTGCCATACATCCCCAGATCATCACACTACCTCTCCATGTTTTACTGTAGACACCACACAGTCAGGGTTGTACGCTTCACCTACCCTTCGTCTTACAAACGTTGCTCCAGGAGTTAGAAACACCTGTAAAATATCGTTACGTATTAATCGATACTATAAGTGTTAAAACGGCAACTTCTTAATAAATTAATTTTTTTTACAAAAGTAGAAACATAATAAACGTACCTTATAGTTGGATTCGTCAGACCTCATTATATTTGACCAATTCTCAATGGTAAAATATTTATGTTTTTCAGCCCATTCTAACCGCGCTATCTTATGTTTTTCTGAGAGCCATGGATTTTTTCTGGCTTTGCATCCTCTCAGTCCAGCATTAGTTCACCTTCTTCTCACCGTACTTGGATGTACAACTTTTCCTTTTTGCTTCGATAAGTCAGCAGCGAGCTGGGTAGATGCTTTTGCGGTTTTTATAGAGGCACGAATGAATTGTCCATCTTTACGCGAACTTGTCACTTTTTTGCCCGTTTTATACTTGTTTTGATGAGATCCGGTTTGCATAAAGCGTTTAAGGGTGGTTTACACCCCACAACGTGAATATTTTACTCGTCTTGCAATAACAACTTGTGATTTACCATTTTTGTGTAAAATCTGTATGAGTTTCCGTTTTTCCAAACTAAGTTCACTTTTTTTTGGCATAATTAATTTGCAAACACTATAACAACACTTAATTTAAAAATTTTACAAGTTTATCACGTGTAGTTCAAATTCAAGCAGTCATAACAGAATGAGAATTATTTCTAAAACTTTAAATTTTACACAAATAGGTCCTTAATGTTTTATTGTCCTTTAAAAACAGGTACCGTCTCCTTAAATTTTTAAGAAAACTTCAAAGTAAAATAATAGCACAGGATACAAAGGATTGTAAGATATGATTTATGAAATTACCTGGAAAACGAAGGGTGCCTAATACTTTTGCATAAGGCGGTATATAATTATTATTAAAAAGAATACTCAACATTACAGTGTATATTGTAAATATGTGAATAGGTATTACATATGTAGATTTGTAAATGAAAATTCGGCTTCACCTAAAGTGTACATTTGTAAACTATAAGACATTACTTGAATAAAAAATCTGTTCTTATCAGTAAATGATAGACCCGCATCTCAGTATATTAAAATGAAATGGATAGAGGTTATTGTCCACCTTTTCACGGTTGACCTATTGCAGTAGTGGACCGGGATAATTTAATGAAACAAAATTACCATTTCCACCTCCTATTCAGTGCGAAATAATAAACTAAAATTCATCCATCTAGATACCATAGAAAAGGATTTGAATTATAAAATATTTAGATAGCAGCAAAATTAATTTAAAAAAAGGATTTAAAGTTCTGAAAATCTATATATAAAAAATGGATGTATGTATGTTTGTGTGTTTGTGTGTTTGTCTTGTTTGTGTGTTTGTGTAGTTCCTTATAGACTCTTTAGACAGTTCATCGATCCAACCAAATTTTTGCACAATTATCTCTAACCCTAATTTGATTTTGCTAAAACCGAGCCCAAAAAGCTAATTTAAAAATAATTTTGATTAAAGATTCATCCCATCTATATATATCGTCGGTTTAGAAGTAAAACTCATTAAGTAACATATTGATGTTTAATACTTGGTTTCAAAGAATTTTTACTTTAAAAATCAGTCTTGCATTCGATTGACTGATTTTTGGAAAATCATTAAAAAAATAAGTATTTTTTTGTATTCTTGAAAACTAAGATTATGGCTGATGCACTATGTAAAAACTCATTTTGTTCAAAATTGTACTTAGTGCCGACGAAAATTCGTCGGCTTAAAGGTAAAACTCATTAAGTAACATATTTATGTTTTACTACTCGGTGTCAATAATTCGTCGTAAGTAATAATTAAAAGTAACAATTTAATAAAAAATCGAAAATACAAATGAAAATCTTTTGAAATAATATTGAAAACATAATTAAGTATTATTATATCAAAATGAAATTAATCTTCTTCAAAATCTGTTTCATCGGCTGCTGCCTCTGGTAGTAATTCTTCTTCGAGTTCATCAGATCTAGAAGGCAGATTTCTGTACCAATTCTGTAATTCTTCAGGAATAAGACCAGTGTCACAAAGTTTAACAAGGTCCTTCTTCTTCTTTTCATGGATTGGTAGCTGATGAAAATAAGCAGGTTTCAGAATATGAGGTAGACGACGTCTACCTCTACCTGTGACGGATATTGTTTTAAATTCTGAAAATGACTATACTTATAGGAAATAACATTTGGGTTCTTTTTTCATATCTTAAACATTTAATTTTAGCCATTCAACTTTATTTCCTGCTTTATCCTTATTTTTATTTTTTATTAATTTTCTTGCCAGTTCTTGAAAATCAAAAAAGTCGCCGAATTTTAATTCAATTACTTCATAAGGTTCTTTCTTGGTTTTATTTTTGGATCTTGCACTTCTGAAGATATCTTTCCAATCCTTCATAAGAAAAACAGATGAATATTTTTTAGCTTTTTCAATTGCTGAATTGAATTAAGTAACTTAATGAGTTTTACTATTGCCTGAAAAATGTGATAATTGTACTTAATGAAATTTACTTCTTGCTAAAATGCTTGAGAAACTATAAAAGTGCTTAATGATTTTTTCATATGACAGAACTTCAAGTAAGTGTTGCTTAGGTATATTTAACTCAATTTTCATCAAAACTGTACTTAGTGAGTTTTACCTCTAAACCGACGATATATAAAAATGGATGTATGTATGTTTGTGTGTTTGTGTGTTCCTTATAGACTCCTAGACCGTTCGACCAATCCCAACCAAATTTTGCACAGTTACTCTCTAGAACCCTAAAGAGGTTTTCCGCTAAAAACCGGGACCGAAAAAGTTAATTTAAAAAAAAAGTGAAAACTTGCGGACGCGCATGAATGGAACGAGATTTCCATCGCCAATACCTGTAATTGATATATTATGGTAATTTTACGTTGGTATATTCACATTCAGTACCTACACTATTATAAGTGATTTGAAATACTGGAGAAGAAAAGCTGTAGAGAAAATTGTAGAGTACAATATAAACCGTTCTGAAACACTCGACAACGGAACACTAAAAATCATTCTGAAACGCTCTAGCAACGGGAAGCAAGATTTCGTCGAGAAGAAAACAAGCGAAGCAGGATACTGGAAAATCTAAATACTTCATACAAAGGCAAAGTATTTTAATTATAGGAGACCCGGCGAAGCCGGGTATCCAGCTAGTGCGGAATATTACCTGAAGGGTGTATCCTAACTTGGAGGTAAAATGATTCTGTGTAAAACGGTTCAAGGCACTTGAACCATTTTGCATAACGGTTGTTTTTATTAATGTATAAAGTGTGTCACGCTCTTAATATAGAGAGAAATTTCTTGGTTCGCTTATTACAAAAGTGAAAGCTATCGTTTAGATACAAAAGCACCCTAAATATTGATATAGAGTTTTATAGTTGCTTGATAGCAACCTCACGAATTGGGCGTCCATCTTTTAAGTTCGTGATGCTAAAGTCTTTGAATGCCACTTCAATAAAAATTAAAACCGCCAAGTACAACTTGCTTACCTTATTGGAAATACATTCCGCCGATTCACCACACCTTTTATGAAAGTATAAATCACCATGGAGAAGCATCAACAAAAAAAAAAAACAATCGATGCGTAGGTTGCGCGGTGCGACAGAACTGTGCGACAGCCCTACTAGCTTGTAAGCAACAACCAATAGGGGGCAGTTAAGTGCCCCGATCCTCCAATGCCATGCCCCTGGTCAACCGACCCGTCAGATGAAGGAGGTGTGGGACACAGACCCGGTACTCCGAAACCGAACCGGTACTTTCAAAAATACCACGTGTCAAACATAATACAAAATAAAGACCAATAAAAACGTCACGATTTAGTTTTTAAACTTCCGATAGGTGGCGTTACTAATACAAGTCGCATATCAAATTTTGGCGAAATGTGCATATAAGACCATCCACGACGACGGAAAGGCATCGCTTCTCGGCCTATGGCTAAGATCAAAGTGTAGTATCTGTTCTTATCAGCTTAATATCTGATACGACCCGCATGCGGGTCCAGTATATTAAACTTATTTTTGTAAATGGATAGAGGTTAGGGGCTTGCTCCACCTTTATCACGGGTTGACCTGGCATTGCAGTACCGTCGGGACCGGCCCAATAATTTAAATGAAACAAAATTACAACATTTCCCACCTCCTCCTCTTTCAGTGGCGAAATAATAAACTAAAATTCATCCCCACTACAAATACCAATAGAAAAGGATCAATCAAAAAAACAATCGATGCGTAGGTTGCGCGGTGCGACAGAACTGTGCGACAGCCCTACTAGCTTGTAAGCAACAACCAATAGGGGCAGTTAAGTGCCTCCGATCCTCCAATGCCATGCCCCTGGTCAACCGACCCGTCAGATGAAGGAGGTGTGGGACACAGACCCGGTGCTCCGAAACCGAACCGGTACTTTCAAAAATACCACGTGTCAAACATAATACAAAATAAAGACCAATAAAAACGTCACGATTTAGTTTTTAAATTTCCGATAGGTGGCGTTACTAATACAAGTCGCATATCAAATTTTGGCGAAATGTGCATATAAGACCATCCACGACGACGGAAAGGCATAACTGACGGTAAAATTCTACGACAGCTTGGAGTTCTCGGATAACCTCTCGGACTATGAAGAGGCTGTGCTGTAGCAACACAATACAGTGGTCCCGCGACATTTATACAGAACACCTAACCGGGGTACGCCAATACCAGCAAGCAGCGCCCGAAGAAGAACACGATATGTAAACTTTCCATGAATTTATAACTATGTATATCCCAAAATTGAAAGAATTTGTAAATTGAAACACTCTGAAAAAATTTTATCTGAATAGAGAAAAAGAACAAACCGAAGAATTTTACGAATCTTTACAAAAAGTAATAGACATATGCCCAAAAAACGACTACCTAATACTTGGAGGAGACTTCAATGCCAGAATCGGAACAGAATCGTTAGATCACATAATAGGTAAACACAATGAAGACATACTGAATAATAATGGAAAAAAACTGCGCGACTTTGCAAGTTTCAACGGCACCAAGATAATGAATACATTTTTTAAACATAGAAAAATCCATAAACTTACCTGGACAGCAAGGGGACAAGCATCAACCATCGACTATTTTCTAAGCAACTATAAAACAGCAGAACTATTCAGAGATGTACGAGTATATCGAGGCCCCGACCTGGGATCGGATCACTATTTACTGCATACATCAATAAATTTAAAAACCAAGTGGTTCAAAAAACCACACAAAACAGAAATGGGACAAGATAGGTTTAAAATATATTTACTTCAAGAAGATTCGGTGCAATACCTCTACCATACAAGATTAAACAAATACAACGAACGCATTCCCAAAAGTCATGATATAGATACGGAATGGCTAAATATCAAAACCATTCTAAAGAAAGCAGCAGAGGAATCCCTTGGACGTCAAAAGAAAGTGAGTAACAAAAGAAAATCAAAAGTATGGAGCGCAGAACTAAAAGTGCAATAGAAATAAAAAATTGCGTACCTAAAGCTACTTACAAATAGAACAGAAGAGAACAAGAACCACTACGATCAACTAAAAGAGAAGTAAAACGGATACATAGAGAATTACAACAAAATAAAACTTGTTTTAAATTAGTTAGACAAGCAAAATGTTAACAAAATAATTTTTACCAAGAACGGATAGGGCAAAGTTTAAACCAGGGGCAAAATAATTTCCTACTGTGGCCAGGGGGGGCGAGGCCGGGAGTGCCTGGAGGAGGTAGTCCTATGAATCACGAAGACGAAGGTCAACACCAGGGGTAAAGGCGTTTTTGCGTGACATTTGGTTCTTTTTGCTTTAAAGTTTGTTTCTGATCTGTTGTCCGTAACATTCTTTTGTTGGTTGCTTTGTTTCTGATATGTTATCTTTAACATTCATCCCTTTTTGACTTTGATCTGTTGATCTTTTACTTGTTTTGGTTTCTAACTTGGATTTGTTCTTAACCTTTACTTGTTTTAACTTTTATTTGTTGTTTGCTTTGCTTGTTTCTGACCTGTTGTCTTAAACACTCATCCCTTTTTTTTTGTTGCGTTGACCTGCTGACTAGTTGCTGACTTTTATTTGCTGCTAACTTGTATTTGTGTTAACTTGTATTGTTTTAACTTTTATTTGTAAATTTTTTCATCACTTATTTGTAAATTTTTTCAACTTTTATTTGTTAATTGTTTCAACTTTTATTTGTTAACTTTTTCAACGTTTATTTGTAAATTTTTTCAACTTTTATTTGTTAATTGTTTCAACTTTTATTTGTTAATTTTTTCAACTTTTATTTGTTAATTGTTTCAACTTTTATTTGTTAATTTTTTCAACTTTTATTTGTTAACTTTTTCAACTTTTATTTGTTAATTTTTTCAACTTTTATTTGTTAATTTTTTCAACTTTTATTTGTAAATTTTTTCAACTTTTATTTGTTAATTGTTTCAACTTTTATTTGTTAATTGTTTCAACTTTTATTTGTTAATTGTGTCAAAATTTTATTTGTTAATTGTGTCAAAATTTTATTTGTTAATTGTGTCAAAATTTTATTTGTTAATTGTGTCAAATTTTATTTGTTAATTGTGTCAAATTTTATTTGTTAATTGTGTCAAATTTTATTTGTTCAATTATCAACCATTATCAACTGTCACTATCAACTGTCACTGTCATTATCAACTGTCACTGTCATTATCAACTGTCACTGTCATTATCAACTGTCACTATTCGCTATGTCAACCCATGCCCAAGTAGTCACAGGGGCATTATCAGAACTCCCCTGCGAGATGGATCCTGCAATAAACAGCCAAAGTGAGCCATTCACTCAACCCGACATAGAACAAGAGCAGCACGCAACTGTAACCCACGAGGTGGAGGTCCACCCTCCTCCAATCGTGGGACGACCTGCCCTGATTCGCACAGGTGGCCCAATAACTCGCCGCAGATCCTCTGAGCAAAGAGACATATATCTAATTGAGAGTCTAGTAACTCAACGGTCTCATCCGCAGGCAATTAACCTCTCTGCGGTTGGAGAAGAAGAAGAAGACGACGTCACCGACATTAAAGTTAGAGGAAAGGCCCTCATAATATTGCACCCGCCACGCGACACATTCCAATGCCCGGTCCAAAGGTGCGGAAAGAAGTATACCGGCAAGACATGGATAGGAGTAAGGCAATCATTACTCCGGCACTTATCAAGAGACCACAAAATCGTCCTAGTCAATACCGTCCACGAATGCAGGAACTGTGGAAGTGACCTGGGGAACCGACCTACGACGCACATCTGTCCATGTCCTCGGCAAACTCCAATGGCAAAAACAAAACATGAATTGGAATGCCCAAACTGCGATATGACGTTCCCCACTAGGCTCGCCCTAGTCAACCACATGAAAGCAGAAAAAGAGAACTCCATCCGTGCGGAGAGAAGCGACCACCTTCCCCGCCCAAACACTCGAATCAGACACAAACCGCCTAGAAGAAATGAAGCGGTAGTTGACGAAACCATGATAACTGAAAACGAAGGTGCAAGTGAAGGTGAAAGTGCAAACCCAATATCACCAATAAACGCCGAACTATCACCTTCACCCGACGACGATCACGGCTCCTACAATACATCTCCTCTCTGGGGCCAACAGCCTCACAAAGCCAGTTGATTTGCTCTGCGAACACTCCAGAAACCTCGACAGAAGAAACCGGTGACCACCAAGAAGCTGTCTCAAGTCCTCTAGACGAAATCCACAATTCTCAAGACAAATCTCTTCTAGAGGACTTTGTAGATCCACTGGCTACAAACCTGGCGGCCCCGTGCACCGACGAGTCATGGAGCACGTTCCTGGATTTATATGCAAGCATAATCAGATGCATCCAGCACAAATACGGTATCAGAACAAGAGAAGAGCTGAGCAACAATCCTCGAACTCACCCGAAACAGCCAGATGCCCATGCCGAGGCAAAGCGGATACAAACCATGTACCGAAGAAACAGAAGAAAGGCAATACGTGAAATCACCAAGCAAAACTCGACGTTCTGCGAAGTAGATACAGAGGTGGCAACGCACTTCTTCACCGAAGCATGGAGCGACCCCGAAACCAACGACAACCAAGACCTAACTCAGACAAACACAGAAAGAGAACTACCCAGTGTTAACACCGAACCGTTTGAAAAGGAAGAGGTAGCCGCCAGATTAAAACGATTCGAAAATACCTCACCGGGGAAGACGGCATAACCTACAGAAACTGAAAAACAGCAGATCCAGATGCCAGGACAATCTCCCTTATAATTAACACCTGCCTTAAGTACAAGAAAACGCCGCAAGAATGGAAAGTGTCCAGAACAATATTAATCCACAAAAACGGCGACAAAGAAGACCTAGGTAACTGGCGCCCCATTGCCCTGAACCTCACCATATACAAAATATATGCGGGTTGCTTACAAACCAGGCTTACGACGTGGTTGGTTCAGAATTCGATCCTGCACCCAAACCAGAAAGGGTTCATGCCTGCGGACGGAACGATTGAGCACAACTATGTGCTCCAAACAGTAATTAACGACGCGAGAAGAAAGAAATACGACGCGCACATACTGATGCTGGACATCTCCGCCGCCTTTATGTCCGTGACACACGCGTCTGTACGAGCGGCCTTACATATGTACGGCGCAGGCGGGGCCTTTACCGAGATAATAGCTGAACTGTTGGAGGGCAACAGCACGAGAGTGAGCGTATCGGCCGGCGAAACAGACTCTATCCCGGTTAGAAGAGGCATCAAGCAGGGGTGCCCGCTTTCGGGACCTCTTTTCAACATAGCCATAAACCCGGCACTGCAGCACATACAAGAAAACGAGAACGCCCACAAGGTCTTGGCATATGCGGACGACATCACGCTGATAGCCAAGTCAGCGGAAGAGCTGGAGCAGAACACCCAGAAGCTGGAAGAAGAGTTGTGGAAGCTGAACTTGCGTTTCAACCCCAAGAAATGCAAGGCGCTGTGTATAGCCAAAGGCAGCGCCGAGGTTAGAAACTACATAGTCAGCAATCAGATAATCGCCACAATGGACAGATACGACGACGAGAAGTTTCTGGGGAAGCCAGTGGGGTTCTGCCCAGTAAAATCGACGGCCGGAATGGGCGAGTTTAGCCAGCTAGGGCTAGCAGTATTAACATCCAAGCTTGCCCCCTGGCAAAGAATAGACGCAATGAAGACCTTCGTCTACCCATGCTTTAACTACCCCATGAGGATGGGAAAATACAAGAAGGAAGACTGGAGTCGGCTCGATGACATTTACAGGGCGGAAATTAAAAAGACGCTGTACCTCCCGCAGGAGGCAGCAAACGACTACATCTATGGCCCTCATAAAAAGAACCTTATCGGAATACCGAAGACCGACGAGTTATCGGACCTAGCTATAATCGACACGGCATATAAGCTGCTGACGTCACTGGACCTAATTATCCGCGAAATGGCTCGGAGTGAGCTAAGAAGGACGGTGGCGTTCCGAGCCGGAACTGAACAACCCCAACAAACCACCATGGAGGAGTACCTGAGCGGTACACAGACGGAAGCGCTGTCCAGACGGGGCAACGAAATCTCAAACCACTGGACGGGAGCAAGAAAGGTGTCGGCAGAGTAGGCGTCGCTTGGACATTGCCAGAGGGTGAACCCCACTTGCACCTGGGAACCAAGACGGTTGACCCCACTAAACGAAGGAAAGTCCTTGCCACCTTACGCGCCTCAAAAGACGAGGAAAAACCGCGAGACTGGGCGGGCTAAAGCCAAGGAAAACTTTAAACAGCTTCAGCCAAGACCTGGCCAGCGGCCACTTTCTCCGATGGAAGATACACCCGCTTCGCAGACTGGAGGTTCATTCACAAGGCGCGATTAAACTTGGTCCCTTTAAAAGCCAACAACAAGAGAGGCCAGGAAAAGTCGTGCAGACGCTGCCCGTATCCAAGAGAGACCTTGCCGCACGTACTGCAACACTGCATGCGACACTCGGCGGCCATGCAACTCCGTCACAATGCCATCGTGGCACGCATCAAGAGAGCAGCCGAGGGCAAAAGTATGCAATCGTGGCAGAAAATCAGGCAGTGGTACAAGGTCTACTGCAACGCCCTGACCTGGTAATCGCAAAGGGCAGGAAGGCTCGTATCATAGATGTCACGGTGACATTTGAGAACGGGGAAGCTGCCCTCGACCTGGCTCGTACCCAAAAAATCCAAAAGTACGAAGAAATTAGGCAACGGCTTGAGCAGAATTACCAAGAAGTCACGGTGGAGCCTATAGTAGTGGGGGCACTTGGTTCGTGGGACAGAAAAAATGACAGATTTCTAAAACCCTAGCCTCCTACAGTTACGTGAAAACTATGAAAAGGTGCTGCGTCAGTGACACGATTAGATGGTCGAGGATATCTACACCGAGCACCTAACTGGGGTTAGGCAATATGGAAACGAGCACAAGACGAAGAAGAGCAAGAGCAAACTACCATCTAGTGACCGCTGCAAGCACGACTTCTTGCCTACTCACAACATAAGCTTTAAAAAACTGTAAATAATTGTAAATTGTAAATAATTGTAAATTGTAAATACCTATACTTATCAATATGTTAATCTTTTCTAACATTGTACACAAATTTAATGATATTCTTGAATAAATCTGTTCTTATCAGCTTAATATCTGATACGACCCGCATGCGGGTCCAGTATATTAAACTTATTTTTGGAAATGGATAGAGGTTAGGGGCTTGCTCCACCTTTATCACGGGTTGACCTGGCATTGCAGTACCGTCGGGACCGGCCCAATAATTTAAATGAAACAAAATTACAATATTTCCCACCTCCTATTCAGTGGCGAAATAATAAACTAAAATTCATCCCCACTGCAAATACCAATAGAAAAGGATCAATTGAATTATAAAAATATTTAGATAGCAGCGCCAAAATTTGAATTTGGTGAAATTAGAAAATTAATTGAGGGGTTTAGAAGGTTTTCTAAGACTTGTCTTTTCTAAGACAAATTTTAAATAAAATTTTTTCCATGTCCAAACCCTCTTTAAAGCAATTTTTGAATTTCTGCCTTCAAGGGTTTGGAGCTGAACAAAATTTTATTTGAAAATTTGGCTTAGAAAAGTGTCCTTTATCACAACCTCAAAGATTTACCGTAGGCACGGTAACACTCTGTATGACTATTAAATTTTTTGTACCGACATTGATGATTATTTTGGGATTTTTTGTGAAATGGGTAGGTTGGGTTTCCAAAAAAATTTAGTAAACTGAAGTTATAGCCCGTTAAATTTTCTATCCGAATTGTTGCGTTAGTTTTTTAAAGTAGTTTAGTGGAAAGATACAGGGTTTGTAAGAAAAGTGAAAAATAAAACTTACAATTTTTAACATTTCTTCTCTTAATTTATTTCATAATTTGAAATCTGTTCATTCTAGACAAGAGGTTATAATCCATTAAGGCTAAAAAATTAATAATATCAGAGCTATGACCGTTTGAAATCAGAAATTCAAAAAATTGATTTAATAGGAGGGATCCCCCAAGGGTTTGGACTTGGACACAAATTTTATTTAAAAGTTGTCTTAGAAAAGTGTTCTTTATGACTAACTCAAAGGTTCTCCACGGTTACGACCCTGTACATAAAGCTGCTTGTCTTCATTTATCATCGAAATTATAGCCCAAACTGCCGGAGCCAGAAAGCTGAAATTTTGTACTAGAATGACCGTCAACGGTCAGGAAAATTCCAAAAACTTAAAAAAAGGGCCCTTTCGAGGCTTCCTTTTTACTTCCTTATTTACAGGTCGATTTTTGATTTTTGGTTTCATTTTGTTCACTTAATCATTTTATTTGCATTTATCGAAAAAAGAACAAGATCGTCGTTAACTTTACGAGATTTTATCGCTTTGCAAGTACAAATTATATTTTGCAATGTGTAGGCAAAACGGCGAGCGGCAGCGAAATTTTGTACAGAGGTGGGTGCGATAGGTTTAACGACGACAAAATTCTAAAAACTTGAAAAAAGGGGACCCCGCCATTTTGATGGGGTCCTAAATATTACTTTTCTTAGCTCCTAATTCCGTTATCCTAGCTTGAAATTTTGATTTCGTTTTTTCTACTTGGTCCTTATAAAGATTCCGATACTTATCTGGAAAAAAATAAGTACCTTCTCGCTCTAATATTCCAGTTACAAGCTCCCGAAGGTTCAATTCTGTTTCCGAAATAGTCCATTCATATAGCTTTTCGGAAACACATCAAAAATGCAAAATTTGACTGTCCGTGATGATATAAAAAGTCCGGGGTCTTGTGGATCACCCTGTATAACCAATTATTATTCCGCTACTTATAAATTGTTATAAATTTTTATATTTTTTAGAATATTCGTGTGTATTTAAATCTAAATTATAGAAAGAAATAAATAGCAAATTGTAAAATGTAAAATTATTTTTATTACTAGTGCAAAAATTAGTAACAAGGTTTCTCAAAAGACGACGCCTGGATGCATGTTGCCCGGAGCAAATATCATCTGAGCAAGGTCAAAAAATTTGAAATCTAAAAAAATAATGGAAAAATATGAAGAAAGTGTAGCACACATCAGTAACCGTATTAGGTATATATTATACTGATCAATATGGTATATTACCGGATTATTGGTAACAAACGGATTAAAATTTTAGATTGGTATTATAGTACTTTTGAGGAACTTAATAAATACTCTTTAATTTATTAATCTCACTTTATTTTTGACAATTACTATTTATCTCTTACATCAATATAAATGTCTTGCAATGCAACATACATCATATGCAATGCCTGCAAGAGTAATTGATTGATTCTCAATTATCTGTTCTATTTAATTAAATCTAACCCTAGACCTAATTCATTATATGCAACGTTGTACGGAATACTTTTGCATGGTTTACAATTTTATAAGGAAGCTTAAATTATTTGCTCAATAGCTAATTACTCTTATTTATTTATTATGATATTCAAATCTAGAACACACTACCACATTTACACATTCTTGAACTTTATTGTGCGTATTAATTACTTAACACGTTTACCAATCGTTAAATCCACTTATTAAATACTATATAAGCAATTACTTTCTGTTTATAATGGTATAAAAAACAGTAGCGAAAAATTTAATACAATGCCTAAATATTATTGCGATTATTGTGATACGTATCTTACGCACGACGCACCTAGACTTAGAAAATCCATGTAACAGGCCGAAAACATCGCGAAAATGTTATATCTCATTATCAAAGCATCGTGGACGAAAACACGCAGAAAATGATCGACGAAATTACTAAAAACCATGCATACAATAAACCTATTGACCAGGGTTTTCATCCTTACATACCAATAAGTTATAATCAAGTCGGTCCAAGTGGACTAATGCATCCAATAAGGCCGATGTTTCTTGGAGTACCAATGATTCCTGGGATGGTAATCTTTCCAAATGTACCAATGCTTCCTATGCCACCTGTATTTCCAAATGGATTAATACCTCAATCAAATAGACCAATATTACCTGATGAACCAGAAGAAATAGTGATGCCACGTGTTAAACGTGCAAAAAAGCACTAATCGAGTAATCAATATTGTAAGAAATATTTTGTAAAATTCAGTTGAAGAAGTATCAGACTGCTAATAAATAAAATAACCATTAATTATGAAAGCTCAAAATAAGGGGATCAAAATCACACCAAATCTCATTGAAAAGGAGGAGTGTCAATAAAAATATCACGTTAACTTTTTAATTCCGAGGATATACTTTATTATAACAAAAACATGTTCTATTACAATATCAATTACAGGCATTCACTGTAAAAAGTTACTCGTCTCTGGTGTGGTAAAATTATAGGGTACATCTTACGTAAGGGAGTGGGTATCACACCACATCTTACCAAGGAAAGGGGTTAACAAATTATGAAAAATACACTTTTAGGGTGAATCCGAGATTTGGCATGTTGCGTTGCCAAAACTGACTTTCCACAATCTCCGCTTCGCTCCAGCCGCCATATCATCAGCTCAGCACTCATCACTCATACATCATCATCGCATCGATCAAACATCGCATCATCTCATCATACGTGTGTGTGTGGGATTGGAAGAAAATCATCAAGTTAAATTTGGGGTAAGTCGTTGTTATGCAATATTTTGAAAATTTGTGTGGATTTTGAACGTAACATCGATGAAATAACCAAATCATCGAAAATGGATACCAGGATCGATAAAGAAAATGAAACTTTGTCAAAAGAGCGAAAATCTCTAATAATGGAAATAGAGGAGCATCTAGCCAATGGAAGTTTGAAGATGACGATGTCACTACCATGCCATGGGAAAAGTTCGAAGGAAAAGTGCTAACAGCAACGTACAAACCCTCCAGAATTTGTATCAGTTAAAGGATCCGGAAAGAGGAGCAGGGAGGATGTATCCCCATTGCTCTTAAATGCAAAGAAGAATAAATCCAAACCAGAGGATTTCTTAGTACGCACCAGTAATAGCTTCGCTGCTCTCCTTCGTGACCCGAACACTTGCCGGGACATCAGTGAAACACCATCGAGGAAGGCTTTCCGAAATCCTCAAGATGATAGCAAGCCGCAAGACCCACCTGTACCCACACTACTTAAGAAAACCAAACCCACACCGTAATATTGAAACAAGGGATCGAAGACTACCCAAGGTTTGTCGATAAAGTGAAAAATACAGTAAAGGGAAAATTCATAATTAAAAACTTGGGAAACAAAACAAAATTCTCCTCGAAGACTCAGAAGACCAGAAGAAACTCGTTGAGTCATTGGTAGCAGACAAGGTAGACTGCTTCTCCTACTCCACCAATGAAGATAGAAGGATATCGTTTGTATTGAAAGGAACCAACAAATTAGACCCCAAAACAATTATAGAAGAACTCGTGGCAAAAGGTTTGAAGCCTGAAAGCTGCAGAATTCTTGCTGAAACCAGAAGAGATGGAAGCCCGATACTTTACCCCAAGTACCGTGTTTCATTTGGAAATGGAACTACACTACAGCAGGTCAGGGTGATAAATAATATTTTTATAGCAGATGTTATTGGGAAAAATACAACCCTCCACGGAGCGTTATTCAATGCGGTAACTGCCAAGAAATGGGACACGGAGGTAGACATTGCTTTGCCAAACCTACATGTGGGCACTGTGCTCTGGAACACAATACCTGGAACTGTCCATCTACAATTGAACCACCCCTATGTATCAACTGCAAGGAACCACAGGGCCTCGTCAAAAGAGTGCCCTAAATACAGGAAAGCTGAACAGCTTAAGGTATCAAACCAACGTCGGAAAATGAAAATCGACAAATAAATCGCGAAAGGAAGAAAGAAAAGAGTTTCAATTTAACCCCAGAGATTACCCAAATCTCCTCCCTCAAGAGGACCTCCACCTCCACTGATGAGCATGCCGATACCTCCACCTCCGGCTAACTGTGATTCTCAATACCAGACACAACAAGTAAATCATCCTTGGGGATATCGACAACACAACCAAGGCCCCCGAAATACTGTTCCACAAAGACCGACGCCTAACAATTCACAAAACAGTGACTTCGAGGCATTCATGAGGGCAATGGACGATCTGAACTCCATGTTCGACTTTAAAAAACTTACAGAAATGCTCTTACAACTTAAAGACAAGCTCTCCATGCTTCGAATGCCATGGACGTGATGACAGCCGTTAACGAGGCAAACGAGGCCTTCAGTGCCATTAGAAATTTAAACAACATCCATGGGTAAACAACCAATAGATAAATTAAAAATTGTAAACTGGAACGCCACCAGCATAGTCAACAAGAAGGAGGAACTGGAGGACTTCCTTCTGGACAACAAAATCGATATTGCACTTATCAGCGAAACCTGGCTCAAACCAGGTATTACAGTCAAATTCAAGAAATTCCACTGTTATAGAACAGACAGAGTGTCACACGGGGGAGGAGTCGCCATTGTCATCAAAAAGGGCATCCTCACGAACCTACAAAACCAGAATCCTCAAAACCTGGAAATATTGGTGTACAAAATCAAGACCAGTCCGCCTCTACACATCGGTGCAGCTTATAACCCACCGGACCTCCATGAACACTTCGCAGAAGACCTCAGTTTGTTCATGGACCAATATCCTCATATCATCATTGAGGTGACTTCAATGCCAAGCACTCATCTTGGAATTGCAGCAGCAATAACACCTGCGGTAATGTTCTGCGAGACTTGTCCATGACCAAAATTTCATCACCATTTTCCCACCTGGACACACTTACTTTCAAGGACCACAATTTCAACCATCTACGATCGATATCTTTCTGCTACAAGGTATCGGGCGACACACACCCTATGGTCCTGGAGGACTTGTCTTCAAATCACTTTCCAGTGGTGATGACCCTCTTTCTAAACTGTAACCTGCACGAAAGAGAAATCCGCTCAACTGACTGGCAACTCTATAAACAACTGTGTAATGAACGAATTGTCATCAACACTAACATCAGCACCAACTCCGACGTCGATAACGAAATTATAAACCTCTCGGCGGCAATGCAGTCCGCCTTCAAAGACGCAACCACAAAAAGTTCAGTCAAAATAACCCATAAGATTGACCCAGAAATTCAAAGACTTAAAAGTTGTCGAAACTGGGAGAGAAAGCAGTGGCTTCTACGGGCATCGAAGCCCACCGCATCGAGAAAAATCGCATCACCGATGAGATACAATCCCTATTGCAAAGAGAGCGACACCGAGAATGGTCTAAGCTGACAGAAAAACTAGCACTACAGGACAACTCTCTGGCAAGTCTACAAAACCTTGGTAACAGGCACATCGAGACTCCCATCATCAAATCTAGCGATGGCGCTAACCTGTTCACCGACAACGATAAAGCCGAAGCTTTTGCAAGGGTCTTCCTCGAGGCACACTGCAAAACCATTAATGACGCCTCTCCTATGGATGATGAGATCAACGAAGCTTTTGTAAATCTCCAACTGAACCCCAACAACCTCGATGAAAGCCCCATCAGAACCAATCCGTCCAAAATTGCCAAAATTATCCGAGGACTCAAAAACAGGAAAGCTCCTGGCATGGATGGTATCTCTAACCGCCAGTTAAAATACTTGCCTAGAAAAGGAATTTGTCAAATTAATTATATCTTTCGAGCCTGCCTTACAAACTGCTACTACCCCAAGCAGTGGAAGCTTGCCAAGGTAATTGCCTTACCAAAGCCCAACAAAGCCCGCAACATCTCCACAAACTACAGGCCCATTAGTTTGTTACCCACCCTCAGCAAAGTACTAGAAAAGATCATCCTGGAGGAACTTAAGTCACACTTAGAAGACAACGACATCATCATAAATGAACAGTTTGGATTCAGAGCCAGGCATAGCACCACCCATCAAGTTGCCAGAATAAAAGAAAAATCAACCTCGAACGGCACAAAAAGAGAGAGACGGGGGTGGTGTTACTCGACTTAGAAAAAGCATTTGACGTGGTTAATCATAAAGCTCTTATTTATAAATTAGCCAAACAAGTTAAAGCCCCATTAAAACTTATACAAATTATTGCTGATTACCTAGAGGGCAGACAATTCTTCGTTAATGTTAACCAGGCCAACTCTTCCGTCATCAATATTCCTGCGGGGGTTCCGCAAGGGTCATTACTGGGACCGACCCTTTCATCATCTTTATTAACGACATACCTCGTCACCCAAATACCAATCTAGCCATTTACGCAGACGACACAGCCATCTTTGCCCATTCTCTCAGAACAACCCAATTGGTTAAATACCTGGAAGAACACCTTAAACTGATTTTAGAATACTTTGAGCATTGGAAGCTTAAAGTAAACAAACCCAAGACTGAAGCTATCCGATTCACCACAAGCTCAAAACTTCCCACTGTCGCGGGGGTCAAAGTCGAAAATAACACTATCCTGTGGCAAAACACCGTAAAATACCTTGGCACAATTATGGACTTTCGGCTTTCCTTCAATCAAGAAAAAAACCGCCTAAATAAAACAAACTTCGTTGTCCAACTTTTATATCCTCTCATTGGACCAGGCTCTAAAATACAAAAGAACGAGAAAGTTACCCTTTACAAAACTTGTGCTCGTTCGATACTCACTTATAACGCACCATCTGGGCTACAACTGGGAAAACCAACATGAAGAAGATTCAAGTGATGCAGAACAAATTCCTTCGGATTATTGGCGAGTATCCAAGGTTCACCACTATTAATTTCATGCATGCAGATCTTAACATACAATCAATTACCAACTTCATTCATGAAAAGACCAAGAAGACCATCGCATCGATGTCAGATCACCCCAATCCACTCATTGCGGAGACGGTTGATTACGACGTTGACGCTTTGCCCTTCAAGAGAGTGAAAAATTTCATGAAACAAATTTTATTTTAACTTTACCTACTGTATTTTATTTGTATATTTCTAGACTAACAAAGAACTTCAAAAACCAGTTACCCTTCACCATCGCTTACAATATTGTAACCTTGTTTTACCCGACCATCTTTATTACTCCTATTAATTCCTGATGTTCATTATTGTATCGCTTACTGTTCAGGTGTTATCACCTGATATTTTCCTACAAAACGGTTGTAATTTGTTCATTTATCTTGTAATTTGTACATTATTTATAATTTTGTATCTTTGTTTACAATGTGTCAAAGCCTACCGACAAAATAGTTATCTGTAAACTAACTAGATTTAATTAAGTTTAAAGCCGGCTTCACACCGTAAAATTATAAAACTCATCAAGTTTTGTAATTATTTTTAATTTGTATAAAATTCTTCAAATTTTGTAACCTAAGGCCGGTGGCACACCGTAAATTACAACATTCCTAAAATTTTGTCAATTATCTTCCTCCCTTTGCTCCTGGACGGTGTGTAAAGCAGCCAATTACAAAACTCTTCAAATTTTGTAATTTTCTTTCTTTTTCAGTTTCAAGCAGGTTTTGAAAAATTTTTCCTGCAACCTAATTAACTTAACTTTCTACATCCACTAAACTTAACACACTTAATTAAATATTAGAGTAGAGGCTGTGTCGTAGACGGGATTTGTAAACAAAGTGGTGTATTTCGTGAACTTCTTTTGTTTTGAATTTGTTTCTGAAACTGTTGTCTTAACATCATCCTTTTTGTTGTTGACTTACTTGTTCTGACTTTTATTGGTTCTAACGATTTTTAACCTTTCTGTTTTAACTTTGTATTTGTTGTAATGTTTATTGTTTTAACTTTTATTTGTTTTAACTTTTTTTCTTAATTACTTGTTTTAACTTTTATTTGTTGTAATTGTTTTGTTTAACTTTTGTTTTTAAACTTTTTGTTTTTACCTTTTATTTGTTTAACTTTTATTTGTTTCTAACTTAGTGGTACCGTATATTTAAACTTTTTTTTGTAACATTTATGTTAACCATTTGTTACCTGCATTGCTAGTAAATAACTTTAGCGTTATTGTACCCAAAATGGTGCCAAATTTTACCGAACCTCAAAGGGTGGTCGAATGTTCCTAAACCACAAATGGCTACAGAAGGGAACCCTAAACTACCAAACGCAACAACCAAACAATTTACTGCACTTTGAATAAAATTGTAACCACCAAAGGATTCCAGGAGTGAGAACCAGCGACAGTAAGGATGCCCAAGCCAGCGTTATAAGTGGACGGCCGGATGTAAGATGGAAGGTAGCGCCACGTATTTTAACGAAACCTTACTGGCAATGAAGGTTGGTCCCGTGCTTCCTAAAACACGAAATGAAGCTACCCCGAATCGGAAATAAAAATAACCAAGTCGGTCAAAATAACAAAGGTATATTTACAAACTTTTAACAAACATCTCCCGAAACATATAAATTTTAAAACATATAAACAACTCGTATAACAATATCCCCGACAGAGGCACCAGTTTTCCAAACAGTAAGGTTTTAATTTTTAAACTATAAACTTGTCTCCAAGAAAACCAGAAGGGCCGACAATCTTAATAAAAATCTTATACGCACACTAATTTTGTGCGGTTCATCCACAATTATATAATCAATCGGACGCAGATCGATCGTAATGGTATCAAGTAAAGAATAACAAATATTTTTACCAAATTGTAAACAATACTATGTATACTGAGCTCGTAATGTACAGTGCACCGTATAATACGCTTACAACGATGGAATTCAAAATATCGGTAAATTAGAAATTTGTCAATTAAAAAACAATTACTTAATAATGCGCCCTAAAAGTTATCAAATGTTTCGCACAAAATATAGCCGTTATTCGCGCAAACTCGTCAAATCCAAAACCAAAATTTAAATTAAAACCCACAATTATCCCTCGGCCTAATTCCCTTGATTGGTGGGTGGTAAAAACTACCAGTGAATTTCTTTCCATCAAATTCAACCATTTTCCAGAAAATTTAAATCCACAAAAAAACCCAGACAACCAAACCAACAGCCAAAAAAAACCAATTATTCTGCTGTCATTAAATCCGCAAATAGTGCCTCCAAAATTTGAAATATTCCAAAAACTCCAAATAACAAAAAGTATTCGGTTTTCCTTGAAGGTATCAAAATTTAAAAGCGCAAAGAAATACCAATTTTCCTCCTGGCCCAAAATTTTTAAAAACCGCAAAAACCAAAAGCTAAAATTTAAATAACCAAAATTTAATGTAACAAATTGTTTCAACTTTTATTTGTTAATTTACAAAATTTTATTTGTAAATTTTTCAACTTTTATTTGTTATTGTTAAATTTTTCAAATTTTATTTTTTAAATTGTTTCAACTTTTATTTGTTAATTTTTCAATTTTTATTTGTTAAATTTTTCAACTTTTATTTGTTAAATTTTTTCAACTTTTATTTGTTAATTTTTTCAACTTTTATTTGTTTAAAATTTTTTCAATTTTTATTTGTTAATTGTTTCAACTTTTATTTGTTAATTTTTTCAACTTTTATTTGTTAAATTTTTTTCAACTTTTATTTGTTAATTGTTTCAACTTTTATTTGTTAATTTTTTCAACTTTTATTTGTTAATTGTTTCAACTTTTATTTGTTAATTGTGTCAACTTTTATTTGTTAATTTTGTCAAAATTTTATTTGTTAATTGTGTCAAAATTTTATTTGTTAATTGTGTCAAAATTTTATTTGTTAATTGTGTCAAACTTTTATTTGTTAATTGTGTCAAATTTTATTTGTTAATTTTGTCAACTTTATTTGTTAATTGTCAACTTTTTTTCAATTGTCATTATCAATTGTCAAAAACTGTCATTATCAACTGTCACTGTCATTATCAAACTGTCATTATCAACTGTCATTATCAACTGTCACTGTCATTATCGACTGTCATTATTCGCTATGTCAACCCATGCCCAAGTAGTCACAGGGCATTATCAGAACTCCCTGCGAGATGGATCCTGCAATAAACAGCCAAAGTGAGCCATTCACTCAACCCGACATAGAACAAGAGCAGCACGCAACTGTAACCCACGAGGTGGAGGTCCACCCTCCTCCAATCGTGGGACGACCTGCCCTGATTCGCACAGGTGGCCCAATAACTCGCCGCAGATCCTCTGAGCAAAGAGACATATATCTAATTGAGAGTCTAGTAACTCAACGGTCTCACCCGCAGGCAATTAACCTCTCTGCGGTTGGAGAAGAAGAAGAAGACGACGTCACCGACATTAAAGTTAGAGGAGAGGCCCTCATAATATTGCACCCGCCACGCGACACGTTCCAATGCCCGGTCCAAAGGTGCGGAAAGAAGTATACCGGCAAGACATGGACAGGAGTAAGGCAATCATTACTCCGGCACTTATCAAGAGACCACAAAATCGTCCTAGTCAATACCGTCCACGAATGCAGAAACTGTGCAACGGACCTGGGGAACCGACCTACGACGCACAACTGTCCATGTCCTCGGCAAACCCAATGGCAAAAACAAAACATGAATTGAAAAGCCCAAACTGCGATATGACGTTCCCCACTAGGCTCGCCCTAGTCAACCACATGAAAGCAGAAAAAGAGAACTCCATCCGTGCGGAGAGAAGCGACCACCTTCCCCGCCCAAACACTCGAATCAGACACAAACCGCCTAGAAGAAATGAAGCGGTAGTTGACGAAATCCCTGATAACTGAAAACGAAGGTGAAAGTGAAAGTGCAAACCCAATATCACCAATAAACGCCGAACTATCACCTTCACCCGACGACGATCACGGCTCCTACAATACATCTCCTCTCTGGGGCCAACAGCCTCACAAAGCCAGTTGATTTGCTCTGCGAACACTCCAGAGACCTCGACAGAAGAAACCGGTGACCACCAAGAAGCTGTCTCAAGTCCTCGAGACGAAATCCACAATTCTCAAGACAAATCTCTTCTAGAGGACTTTGTAGATCCACTGGCTACAAACCTGGCGGCCCCGTGCACCGACGAGTCATGGAGCACGTTCCTGGATTTATATGCAAGCATAATCAGATGCATCCAGCACAAATACGGTATCAGAACAAGAGAAGAGCTGAGCAACAATCCTCGAACTCACCCGAAACAGCCAGATGCCCATGCCGAGGCAAAGCGGATACAAACCATGTACCGGAGAAATAGAAGAAAGGCAATACGTGAAATCACCAAGCAAAACTCGACGTTCTGCGAAGTAGACACAGAAGTGGCAACGCACTTCTTCACCGAAGCATGGAGCGACCTCGGAACCAACGACAACCAAGACCTAACTCAGACAAACAAAAACTCAGACAAACCGAAAGAGAACTACCCAATGTTAACACCGAACCGTTTGAAAAGGAAGAGGTATCCGCCAGATTAAAACGATTCGAAAATACCTCACCCGGGGAAGACGGCATAACCTACAGAAACTGGAAAACAGCAGATCCAAATGCCAGGACAATCTCCCTTATAATTAACACCTGCCTTAAGTACAAGAAAACGCCGCAAGAATGGAAAGTGTCCAGAACAATATTAATCCACAAAAACGGCGACAAAGAAGACCTAGGTAACTGGCGCCCCATTGCCCTGAACCTCACCATATACAAAATATATGCAGGTTGCTTACAAACCAGGCTTACGACGTGGTTGGTTCAGAATTCGATCCTGCACCCAAACCAGAAAGGGTTCATGCCTGCGGACGGAACGATTGAGCACAACTATGTGCTCCAAACAATAATTAACGACGCGAGAAGAAAGAAATACGACGCGCACATACTGATGCTGGACATCTCCGCCGCCTTTATGTCCGTGACACACGCGTCTGTACGAGCGGCCTTACATATGTACGGCGCAGGCGGGGCTTTACCGAGATAATAGCTGAACTGTTGAGGGCAACAGCACGAGTGAGCGTATCGGCCGGCGAAACAGACCCCATCTCGGTTAGAAGATTTCATCAAGCAGGTGCCCGCTTTCGGGACCTCTTTTCAACATAGCCATAAACCCGGCACTGCAGCACATACAAGAAAACGAGAACGCCCACAAGGTCTTGGCATATGCGGACGACATCACCTGATAGCCAAGTCAGCGGAAGAGCTGGAGCAGAACACCCAGAAGCTGGAAGAAGAGTTGTGGAAGCTGAACTTGCGTTTCAACCCAAGAAATGCAAGGCGCTGTGTATAGCGAAAGGCAGCGCCGAGGGTAGAAATTACAAAGTCAGCTAATCAGATAGTCGCCACAATGGACAGATACGACGACGAGAAGTTTCGGGAAGCCAGTGGGGTTCTGCCCAGTAAAATCGACGGCCGGAATGGGCGAGTTTAGCCAGCTAGGGCTAGCAGTATTAACATCCAAGGTTGCCCCCTGGCAAAGAATAGACGCAATGAAGACCTTCGTCTATCCATGCTTTAACTACCCCATGAGGATGGGAAAATACAAGAAGGAAGACTGAGTCGGCTCGATGACATCTACAGGGCTGAAATTAAAAGACGCTGTACCTCCCGCAGGAGGCAGCAAACGAACATCTATGGCCCCATAAAAGAACCTTATCGGAATACCGAAGGCCGACGAGTTATCGGACCTAGCCATAATCGACACGGCATATAAGCTGCTGACGTCACCGGACCTAATTATCCGCGAAATGGCTCGGAGTGAGCTAAGAAGGACGGTGGCGTTCCGAGCCGGAACTGAACAACCCCCAAAAAACCACCATGGAGGAGTACCTGAGCGGTACACAGACGGAAGCGCTGTCCAGACGGGGCAACGAAATCTCAAACCACTGGACGGGAGCAAGAAAGGTGTCGGCGGAGTAGGCGTCGCTTGGACATTGCCAGAGGGTGAACCCCACTTGCACCTGGGAACCAAGACGGTTGACCCCACTAAACGAAGGAAAGTCCTTGCCACCTTACGCGCCTCAAAAGACGAGGAAAAACCGCGAGACTGGGCGGGCTAAAGCCAAGGAAAAACTTTAAACAGCTTCAGCCAAGACCTGGCCAGCGGCCACTTTGTCCGATGGAAGATACACCCGCTTCGCAGACTGGAGGTTCATTCACAAGGCGCGACTTAAACTTGGTCCCTTTAAAAGCCAACAACAAGAGAGGCCAGGAAAAGTCGTGCAGACGCTGCCCGTATCCAAAAGAGACCTTGCCGCACGTACTGCAACACTGCATGCGACACTCGGGGGCCATGCAACTCCGTCACAATGCCATCGTGGCACGCATCAAGAGAGCAGCCGAGGGCAAAAGTATGCAATCGTGGCAGAAAATCAGGCAGTGGTACAAGGTCTACTGCAACGCCCTGACCTGGTAATCGCAAAGGGCAGGAAGGCCCGTATCATAGATGTCACGGTGACATTTGAGAACGGGGAAGCTGCCCTCGACCTGGCTCGTATCCAAAAATCCAAATGTACGAAGAAATTAGGCAACGCCTTGAGCAGGATTACCAAGAAGTCACGGTGGAGCCTATAGTGGTGGGGGCACTTGGTTCGTGGGACAGAAAGAACGACAGATTTTAAAACCCTAGCCTCCTACAGTTACGTGAAAACTATGAAAAGGTGCTGCGTCAGTGACACGATTAGATGGTCGAGGATATCTACACCGAGCACCTAACTGGGGTTAGGCAATATGGAAACGAGCAGCAAGACGAAGAAGAGCAAGAGCAAACTACCATCTAGTGACCCTGCAAGCACGACTTCTTACCTACTCACAACATAAGCTTTAAAAACTGTAAATAATTGTAAATTGTAAATAATTGTAAATACCTATACTTATCAATATGTTAATCTTTTCTAACATTGTACACAAATTTAATGATATTCTTGAATAAATCTGTTCTTATCAGCTTAATATCTGATACGACCCGCATGCGGGTCCAGTATATTAAACTTATTTTTGGAAATGGATAGAGGTTAGGGCTTGCTCCACCTTTATCACGGGTTGACCTGGCATTGCATAGTCGGGACCGGCCCAATAATTTAAATGAAACAAAATTACAATTTTCCCCCTTCCTATTCAGTGGCGAAATAATAAACAAAATTCATCCCCACTACAAATACCAATAGAAAAGGATCAATTGAATTATAAAAATATTTAGATAGCAGCGCCAAAATTTGAATTTGGAGAAATTAAAAAATTAATTGAGGATTTAGAAGGTTCAAGTGGATTTTTAAAGAAAATGCGGAATATTACCTGAAGGGTGTATCCTAACTTGAGGTAAAAAAGATTCTGTGGTAAAACGGTTCAAGGCACTTGAACCCATTTTATAACGATTGTTTTATTAATGTATAAAGTGTGTCACCTCTTAAAATGGAAAGAAATTTCTTGGTTCGCTTATTACAAAAGTGAAAGCTATCGTTTAGATACAAAAGCACCCTAAATATTGATATAGAGTTTTATAGTTGCTTGATAGCAACCTCACGAATTGGGCGTCCATCTTTTAAGTTCGTGATGCTAAAGTCTTTGAATGCCACTTCAATAAAAATTAAAGCCGCCAAGTACAACTTGCTTACCTTATCGGAAATACATTCCGCCGATTCACCACACCTTTTATGAAAGTATAAATCACCATGGAGAAGCATCAACAAAAAAAGAAAAAAAAACAATCGATGCGTAGGTTGCGCGGTGCGACAGAACTGTGCGACAGCCCTACTAGCTTGTAAGCAACAACCAATAGGGGGCAGTTAAGTGCCCCTGATCCTCCAATGCCATGCCCCTGGTCAACCGACCCGTCAGATGAAGGAGGTGTGGGACACAGACCCGGTACTCCGAAACCGAACCGGTACTTTCAAAAATACCACATGTCAAACATAATACAAAATAAAGACCAATAAAAACGTCACGATTTAGTTTTTATTTTCGATAGGTGGCGTTACTAATACAAGTCGCATATCAAATTTTGGCGAAATGTGCATATAAGACCATCCACGACGACGGAAAGGCATCGCTTCTCGGCCTATGGTTAAGATCAAAGTGTACTATCTGTTCTTATCAGCTTAATGAGCATCATTGATTCTAACAGTGGTTTTACACGAGACATGAGAAGCGACCGAAGATGAACGCTTTAGCGAAGAAGTGCTACGACAACCGAGGACACGTAGGGTAAGTACAAATTTTGTTTTGTGACCTTTTTGGTATATTTTTATTCTCTTTTTCTTTTTTTTTTTTTTTTTTTTGTAATTTTTTTTTTTGTATTTTTTTTTTTTTTTTTTTTATTTTCTCTTCTCTTCTTTCTTTTTTCCTTTTATTTATTTATTGTGTTTCTCTCTTTTTCCCCCTTATTTGTGTTATAGTTTGTTATAGTATTGTAATTTATACAACCTGTACAGAGAGGGCATAAATGTTCCTTCTTCCTTTTCTGTTCTTTTTCATAATTATTGGCTTGTCATTGGTCTGTCATTTGTCGTCACAAAACAAAATTGTACCCCCCTACCACAAACGATACAGAAACGTGTGCAAAAACAATTTCGTGGGTGCAATAGCAATTTCGTGGGTGCAATAGCAATTTCGTGGGTGCAATAGCAATTTCGTGGGTGCAATAGCAATTTCGTGGGTGCAATAACAATTTCGTGGGTGCAATAAACAATAGCGTGTGCGCAATAACAAGATCGTGAGTGCAATAACATTATCGTGTATCTGCTGCATACAGCAACGAAGGTTGGGACTATCGAACGAAGTAACGTGTTTACCCTCGGAAGAAACCCGTGTGCCAGAAAATATCAGTGTACCCCTCTCCCCCAACAATGTCGAGCCAAGCATCTACGCAAGACGGCATTCAACCCCTTATAACAGTTATTACCACGGCCGATATTCACAATCCACCAGTGGACATCGGAGGACATATCCCAACTGAAAGATGCCCTGCCCACTAGTCACAGGCGGACCAATCACCCCCGAAGATCCTCCGAGCAAAGGGTAAGTACAAATTTTTGGTTTTGTGACCTTTTTTTGTATATTTTTTATTCTCTTTTTTCTCCTTTTTATTTTTATTTTTTTTTGTATTTTCTTATTTTCTTTTTTTTTTATTTTTCTCTTCTCTTCTTTCTTTTTTCCTTTTATTTATTTATTGTGTTTCTCTCTTTTTCCCCCTTATTTGTGTTATAGTTTGTTATAGTATTGTAATTTATACAACCTGTACAGAGAGGGCATAAATGTTCCTTCTTCCTTTTTTGTTCTTTTTCATAATTATTGGCTTGTCATTGGTCTGTCATTTGTCGTCACGTCGTTAAGGTATATAAGAACAGATTTGTTTATTTGGAGAATATCTTACATTTTACATTAATTAATACAATATTTACATTACAATAATAATACACTATTTACATGACTCATCAAGCTAACACAAGTAATTCAGCAACCGCACTAAACCAAGATACCACAGTTTAACATTTTCTTCTCCTCGAGTTCTTCTTAACTGTTGCTTCCCACTGGTTCCTGTTGGTACTGCCGTACTCCCGTAAGATGCTCGACATAAATGTCTCGTGACCACTTGATTGTATCGCTGACACACAGCCGTTTCATTACCTTCAGATACTTCCTGGAGGCAATGGTGTTCACGAATTTATCATTTTGTTTATCCCAAGATCCCAATGCTCCTACGACCACAGGCTCGATGGTGACTTCCTCATAAGCTTCAGCCAGACGATCCATCAACGGTTTGTACTTCTCCATTTTCCGCTTCCTGGCATCGGCAAACGCTGTCGGCCCATTTTCGAATGGGATAGTTACGTCGACGATCCTCGCTTTCCGCCCTTTAATGATGAAGAGGTCCGGGCGCAGCGGTATTCCTTGCACGACAACCTGATTTTCCGCTACCACCGTAAAGCCCTTCCCTTCGGCGGCGGTCTTAATTCTGCCACCACTGCATTATGACGCTTTTGCATGGCATCGGAGTTACGCATGCAATGCTGCAGGACATGGGGTAACGTTTCAATTTGCTGTTGGCATCTCCTACATTTCTTATCGCCAACGTTCCATCTCTCGTTGGCCTTGAGTGGGACCAAGTTCAGTCGCGCCTTATGCACGAAACGCCAATCCGCGAATCTTGTGTATTGTCCATCCGTGATAAAGTGACCACTCGATTTATCCTGACTGAAGCTGTTATATGTTTTTCCTTGGTTCTTCAGTGAGGAAAATCGCTTGATGTGTTCTTCATCTCGTCCGGCACGCAGCGTTCCCATAACGCGTCTCCTTTGACTAGGCTCTATCGTCTTGGATCCAACGCTTAAATTCGGTTGTCCACCCGGGAAGGTCCAAACGACGCCCTGCCTTTTTTGAAATTGCTCTAGCCTTTGTCCATGTGTTAGATATTTCATTGGTCCCATCCGAGAGGGCTCCTTCCATAGACCCACTCATGTACTCCTCTATCAACCTATGGGGAGGCGGCATGCACTTTATCCTTTTTGCCACGGTGTAGGTAAGTTCTTTACCTGCCATCGCATTAATTATTGGATCCGGGGACGTCAGCAGCTTGAACGCAGTATCTATCACGGCAAAGTCCGACAGCTCGGCCGCTACCGGGATGCCGACGAAGTTTTTATTTCGGGGTCCGTACAGGTATTCGTTGGCTGCTTCCTGCGGAAGAGAAAGCGTCTTTTTTTTAGCTCTGCCCTAAAGATTTCGTCTACCCTTTTCCACGCAGACTTATCGTATATCCCCATCCTCATGGCATAGTTAAACGCTGGATACACAAATGTTTTAATTGCGTCTATTCTTTGCCATGGGGCTAGCTTTGAGTTGATTATTGAGAGCCCAAATTCCACGTACTCTCCAATTCCGGCTGTGGTCTTAACCGGGCAGAATCCTATCGGCTTTCCCAACAAGGCTTCTTCATCATATCGGCTCATTGTTGCAACTTCGCCTTGCGTCATCCTGTATTTGCGTACCACAACTTTTCCTTCACGATACACAGCGCCCTACACTTGTGCGGGTTCAATTTTAGCTGTACCTTCTCCAGTTGTTCCTCCAGCAGGCGTATACTGTTTTCCAAGCCCTCTGGAGTTTCATCTATTAAGGTGATATCATCCGCAAACGCCAGTATTTTGTGCTTTTCTTCGATCCCCTCTCCCCTATTACACCCAGCATTTACCTTCTGAACGCGTTCCAGGCCAGGATTTATTCCAATGTTGAACAGGAGACCAGAGAGTGGGTCACCCTGCTTGACCCCCCTATCGATCTTGATCACGTTCGTTTCTCCGTCAATTGTTTTCACCGTTGTTGTGACGTCCTTCAGCATGTCCGATATGACTTCTTCGAAGATATGTCCACACTTATAGTAGCTCAGCGCATCCTGCACTGCTTCATGCGATATTGATGTAAATGCCGACGAGACATCCATCAACAGCACGTGGGCGTCTCTTCTCTGTCTCCTTGCATCGTTGATGACCGTCTGCATCACATAGTTGAGTTCAACGGTTCCATCGCTGGGCATAAATCCTTTTTGGTTGGGATGCAGAACTTTGTTTTGGACCAACCAGCTCAACAGTCTAGTTTGCAGACACCCCGGGGTATATTTTATATATGGTGAGGTTTAGGGATATCGGCCTCCAGTTATCTAGATTTTCTTTTTCCCCCTTTTTATGTATTAATATGGTCTTGGACTTTTTCCATTCCGACGGTATCCTCCTATATTTCAGGCATATGTTGAATACATTCCTCAAAATCTTGCACTCGGGGTCGGCTTTTTTCCAGTGTTTATATGTCAGTCCATCATGTCCTGGTGCAGTGTTCTCGAACCTTTTCACTCTGGCTCTGACCTCCTCCTTTGTCCACGGTTGGGTGTTGACCGGGTTGTCGCTGCTGGTTTCACTAGCCGATATCCTATTTACGTTTTCCGGAGCTTTCCACGCATTTGCAAAATGGTCATAGATTATTTCCTTATCTATTTTGCATGGGCTACTATTCCTCTTCGTGATCTGCCTAATTGCCTTCCTTCTGTTGGTTCGGTAGGTCCTTTGTATCCTACGTGCCTCGGCTATTTGGTCGGCCGAATTTACGGGGGGCGGCCTCTGATTCAACTCCTCTACTGGTAGTATCCGGAAGTGTTCTTGGGTACACCTAGTGATTTTGGCCAAAATACTTAAATTCAGCCCTAAATTTTCATTATGATTTTACGGGTCCAAACTCATCCAGCAGGCATGCCCTTCCCCGTCCACCTTGTTTGTTGGTCCCTGGCGACCTTGTGCCGCCTCTGTCTTGTGGTTTATCTGTATTGCGAGTAATTGTTCGGGTAAGAGCTCCACCCATCTATATTCCTCCAATCGTTTCACGCACATATTCATTCGCTCCACGGAATTATCCTTTCGTCACATGATTCGTTTATCCCACTACCGGTCAAACTACCTCGTTTCGCAAATCGTTGCCCTCATTCCTGGTATTTTACCAAGTTTTTTCCCACCGGTCGAGTCGTGCCGTTTCTTCAATTCCCGCAAATCTAAATCGGTCGTTTTTGCCTCCAGGTTGTCATCCAAACCCTCTCCAACGTCCCGGTTTTCTGGGCAAATGATGTTTCTCCTTTTTTTTTTTACGCAGCACCATTGGTTGGGCAAGTTTGCATGGGAATGTCATGCTGCAGTTTGACAGGCTCCATGGGGTGGGGCCGTGCAGTCTATCCTGGCCTTGGTGGCATTTGTGTGCGTCGGCCTTTTAGGTCAAGTTGGCAAAACCTGATTTTGAAATCCGGAAGTATTGGACACTGGCTAGCTTGATGACGCATTTGATTGTTTTTCCGGCTTGCCGGGAAAACGGTTGTTGCATACATTGCACGAATGGACCCCTATTGGTGGGACAATTGTTCCGCCTCGTATCCCCATTTTGATTGCCGCCCGCTCCCTTTGTACCTTGGGGAGCTTTAGGGTATTCGGGTGTCACGCTAATTCTTCTATCGCTCCAGACTCCTGCTGATCCGCTCCGCTTCCTCTCCGATTGGCCACCTGTCTTCGTTGGTGCACTTCGTGCCCTTCCACTATAATTGGGCCAATTTGGTATTCCGTTCCATTATTGGCAACGGACCCGTTTGGTGCCCCTATCCTCTTGGTAAATGGTACTTGGCGCTCCATTGGTCCCATTGGTAGCCTTTGCGTCTTCAGCAACAGCTTCTTGATACCTTCAAAAACATTTTCAAAAAAGGTTAAGCTGATAAGAAAGTTTTTTATTGATAAAATTCTTTACATTTAAAGAATAAATATTAAAAAATAAAATTTAAAAGAATTATTACTTAAAAAAAAAAAAAATTACAAAAAAGAAAATTTCAAGTTATATAAAGATCAACAAAAAAAATTATATAAAATTTATATACAAAGGTAAAGAAGGCCGCTTCATGGGCGTTATTTCTAATTTTCCTGTCATGCCTTCGTTTCTCCTGTGTTTCGTTGCCGATTCCTGACCCCCGTTAAATGTTCCGGTATAGATGTCTCCGACCTCAATTGGTGTCCTGAAAGCATGTTTATGGTTTTACATATTTAAGGCGCCAGCGTCCAGTAGGAAATTTATCATTTTTCTTGTCCCATGAAACCCAATCCCCCCACCACCGGGTTTAATCGTGCCCCTGGTTACTTCTTGTGCAAGGGTTGCCTAACTCCTCGTATTTTTCGTTTTTCCGCCGGTTTATATCGTCTGCCCGGCCCTTTGTGTTGACCGTCCCATCACTTGGCATAAACCCTTTTTGACCGTAGTGCAAGATGTTGTTTTGCACCAGCCAAGAGGTGAGACGATTCTGCAGGCAGCCGGTATATATTTTGTATATTGTCATATTTAGGGTAATGGGTCGCCAGTTGTCTAGGTTTGACCTATCTCCCCGCTTGTGGATTAAGATTGTGTTTGATATCTTCCACTCGGGGGGAGTTTTCTGGTATTTTAAGCAGATGTTTAGTATGCTTGTGATTGCTGTCGATTCTGGGTCTGACTCCCTCCAGTTACGGTAGGTTATTCCGTCATGACCAGGTGATGTATTTTCAAATCTTTTCACCCTGGCAGTCACTTCTTCTTTGGTAAAGGGCTCCGTGCTTACCGTTGGCACTCCACTGTGGGGCGGCTGTGTTTCGTCTTGTGAGTAACCTGGTATGGGGTTGCTCCACGCTAGGGAGAAGTACTGCTGGGTGATTGTCTTATTTATGTCACACAGTGGTGATTCTTGCCGGGTGATCGCTCGTATGGCTTTTCGTCTGTTGTACCGATACATTCTTTGAATGTGTTTCGCCTCGGCATGGTTGTCGTTGTTTGCTGGTCGTGGTCTGGGGTTAGCCTCGAGTTCGATGGTGTAATTGTGTTTTGCTTGGTAATTGAAATTTAAATTTAAAATTTGAAATCATTTGCTGAAATTTAAACCACCAAACAATTCTGTGTCTTGTGTAAATCTTTACAATGGTAATAATTTTTAAAATAATTATTCAAAATGTTTTAACACAAATAAAATTTTATTAAATTAGCGCACAAATGTTCAACGACTGACCTTATCACTCCAGGTGTTGGGCCCCAATGCTGACGCCTTCAATTATCCAATTCAAATCCAAAACTCGTTGACTCGTACAATAAAACTTTGATAATTCCAAAATAGCTCCTCTTTTCGACTCCAATACAAACTTAATGACTCGCTGCACAAATCAAACTTGAATAACTTCAAAATGGCTTTCCCCTATAAAATTTTTCATTTGCTATCTTTGCAGATTCGATAAATCCAACCAAAAACTTTGATCAATTCGCAAAATAAAACAGACGACCCCGTCTTCAGAAGGCACTATCACAAACTCAAAAATTTACCGCTTTCACGGCAACGCAAATCAAAATCTCAAAATTCACGTCCTCCAACTGACGTGCATAGGGCTCGAGTTCTCAGACCAACTCTTCTTCTTTCTTTTCAAAAATTTCCAACATTCAAAAACACTTTTCGTTTCCAAATTTTAAATTTTATCTGCCATAAACAAACGGCGCACAAAAAAACTAATGTCAAATAATCACACTGTCAAATTCATCAAAACAAATCATAATTTTGTGTAAAAGGTGTTGAAAGTAACAATTTTTGGCATTCTTGTTGGCAAAATAAAACAAATTAATTTTGTTGATCTTCAAATTGATCAACAAATCGAAATTCTTAAAAAAACATTTATTCTTTCTCGCAGTGGCGACAAACCCAACCTACTGGTAAGAAACTAGTAAAAACCATTTTATTGTATTTTTTAAATCTAATTTCAAAATATCACCACAATATGTGCGTCATACTTCTTCCTTCTTGCATTGTTAATTGTCGTTTGGAGCACATAGTTGAGCTCGACTGTCCCATCAGCCGGCATAAACCCCTTCTGGTTCTGGTGTAGGATCGAGTTCTGAACCAGCCACGTCATAAGCCTAGTTTGTAGGCAGCCCGCATATATCTTGTCACCACCTTTGTGTATCAGGATTGTTCTGGATTCTTTCCATTCTTGCGGCGTTCTTCTGTGCTTGAGGCACGTGTTAATTAGAAGGGTGATTACCCTGGCATCTGGATCCGCCGCCTCCAATTTTTGTAAGTTATGCCGTCTTGTCCGGGTGATGTGTTTTCGAACCGTTTTAATCTGGCGGATACTTCCTCCTTTTCGAACGGCTCGGTGTTGATCCTGGGGCCTTCTCTTTCGACGTCGCCATGTGGTGTGTCTTGGTCATCGCCAGCTTAGGGGTTGCTCCATGCTTCTGTGAAGAAGTTTGTTGTTTCCTCAGCATCTACGTCGCAGAACGAGGCATCTTGTTTCGTTATAACACGTATCGCCTTTCTTCTGTTTCTGCGATACATAGATTGTATCCGCTTTGCTTCGACATGGGCAGCTGGCTGTTTCTGGTGAGTTGGTGGGTTGTTGCTAATTTCCTCTCTAGTTTTGATGCCGTATTCGCTTCGGATGCATCTGACTATACTCGCGTATATGGTCAGGAATGCATTCCATGAATTCTCTTACGTCAGCGTTTGCCACTGGTTGTTGCGTTTCACTGAGGGTTTGGGCCTCTTCACCGGTGTTTCGCGTCTCATTGTTTTCTATTGTTTCTATTGTTCTTTCCTCGTTGTCCGGTCTGACTTGTCTATTGGGCTTGTTCGTTCTTGTCCTGGGCCTAGGAAGTTCGTCACCTCTCGTAGTTTTATCTCATTTTCTTTTCGGCTCGTTCATGGTTGACAAGTGCGAGCTTGGATGGAAGGACATGCTGCAGTGGTCGCAGTTCCATGGGTGTCTGCGGCATCGTTTTCCAGTAGGTGTCTTGCGGACAGTTATGCTGAGTCGGTCTTTACCGAGCGTTGGAGGATCGGGCTTCTGCCCCCTATTGGTTGTTCCTGTAGGGCTGTCGCACAGTTCTGTCGCACCGCAACCTACGCATCGATTGTTTTTGATTGATCCTTTTCTATTGGTATTGTGTGGGATGAATTTTGGTTATTATTTCGCCACTGAAAGTGGAGGGGTGGAAATGTTGTAATTTTGTTTCATTTAAATTATTGGGCCGGTCCCGACGGTACTGCAATGCCAGGTCAACCCGTGATAAAGGTGGAGCAAGCCCCTAACCTCTATCCATTTACAAAAATAAGTTTAATATACTGGACCCGCATGCGGGTCGTATCAGATATTAAGCTGATAAGAACAGATACTACACTTTGATCTTAGCCATAGGCCGAGAAGCGATGCCTTTCCGTCGTCGTGGATGGTCTTATATGCACATTTCGCCAAAATTTGATATGCGACTTGTATTAGTAACGCCACCTATCGGAAGTTTAAAAACTAAATCGTGACGTTTTTATTGGTCTTTATTTTGTATTATGTTTGACACGTGGTATTTTTGAAAGTACCGGTTCGGAGTACCGGGTCTGTGTATCTTCATCTGACGGGTCGGTTGACCAGGGGGATGGCATTGGAGGATCAGGGGCACTTTGGTTTGGCGATTTCTTGTATTGTGCTGAGGTCCCGGGACAGTGTTTCGCTACGTCGCTGAGTGGTCCGTCTAGCCGTCGACGACGGAATCGAGTTTTCGTTTGTGGTATTGTCTTCGTCGTTTTCTATCACTTCGATCAGTGACATTCTTCGCGCGCTGGTTCGTCTGGCTACCACGGGCGTTGCTGGCGGTATTTGAGCCGATCTCTGCTCTGTGCTGCTACCCCGGGCGTCTCGGTCTAATCCCCGACCATCCGCGGCTTGCGAAGCTCGTCTTCTCGTGATTGGGCCGGCTGGTGAAGATGGCGCCGCGTGCACCATGGCTACTGTCACTACCTCTGACCGGTGTCCTTGGCTCGGCGTTGGCTGCTTCGCCCTGATTTGGGACATTTGGGCTCGGATCTTCTTCCCCCGGTTATTCTGAGCTTTGACTAATTGAGACCGACTGATTAGAGGCATTTTTCCGGTTCGCGCACTAGATTGTTCGCGCACTAGATTGTTCGCGCACGATTGTTCGCGCACTAGATTGTTCGCGCACTAGATTGTTCGCGCACTAGGTTGTTCGCGCACTAGGTTGTTCGCGCACTGGATTGCTCTCGCACCTAATTGTTCTCGCTCATACTTGCTCGCGCCCAACGTCTGATTCGTCTCTCGTTTCTGAGGAAAATTTATGTCTCTGTACACAAATAAGGAGGAAAAGAAAACACAATACAAGAAAAGAAAAATAGAATAAAATGATTTACAAATAAAAATTACAAAAAAAAAATGAAATAAAAATAAACAAAATGAAGAAAAAAAAATATATATATAAAAAATCACAAAAGCAAAAATTGGTACTTGTCTTCGGTCGCTTCTCATGTCTCAGTGTAAAACCCTGTTAGAATCAATGTGCTCATTAAGCTGATAAGAACAGATACTACACTTTGATCTTAGCCATGCCAGAAGCGATGCCTTTCCGTCGTCGTGGATGGTCTTATATGCACATTTCGCAAAATTTGATATGCGACTTGTATTAGTAACGCCACCTATCGGAAGTTTAAAAAATAAATCGTGACGTTTTTATTGGTCTTTATTTTGTATTATGTTTGACACGTGGTATTTTGAAAGTACCGGTTCGGTTTCAGTACCGGGTCTGTGCCCACCTCCTTCATCTGACGGGTCGTTGACCAGGGCATGGCATTAGGATCAGGGGCACTTAACTGCCCCATTGGTTGTTGCTTACAAGCTAGTAGGGCTGTCGCACAGTTCTGTCCAAACCTACGCATCGATTGTTTTTTGATTGATCCTTTTCTATTGGCCCTATTAAATGTTGTAATTTTGTTTCATTTAAAATTGGCCGGTCCCGACGGTACTGCAATGCCAGGTCAACCCGTGATAAAGGTAGCAAGCCCAACCTCTATCCATTTACAAAAATAAGTTTAATATACTGGACCCGCATGGGGTCGTATCGATATTAAGCTGATAAGAACAGATTTTTATTCGGTAATGTCTTATAGTTTACAAATGTATCACTTTAGGTGAGGCCAAATTTACATTTACAAATCTACATAATACCTATTCACATATTTACAATATACATATTTACAAATCTACACGTTCACAAAAAGAAAAAAATCAGGAAATTACATCAGGTTCTGCTTCTGCGCTGCTTGCTGGTATTGCCGTGTACCGGTTAGGTGCTCGTATATATGTCGCGCGACCATTGTATGACGTTGCTGCAGATACTTTCATCGTCGTCACGTATCTTCTTGCCCAGTAGCTTGACGAAGTGTCATTCTTGGCGTCCCATGATCCTAGTGCTCAATTGGTTTCCACGGATGTCTCCAATCCGTGTTGCTCTTGAAGCTTGTTTCGAGGCCTTCATACTTTTGGGTCTTCGTTTCACGCGCCTTGTGAATGCATTTTCTCATTCTCAAATGGTATCGAGACATCAACAACGTAAATTTTCCGCCCTTCTTAGGACCAGGTCCGGCCTCAGGTTGCTTTCTTGGATCACCTGTTGGTTTTTACCCATCACCTCAATTTTCGTCCTACGCCGCTGCTTTTATTCGGTCGACTACGCAGTTGTGTCTTTTGCATCTGCGAGTTTCGCATGCAGTGGTTGAGAACGTGCGGCAGGTTTCCTGGTTGAAATCGCATCTTCTGCCGACTTATCTTGATTTCAATCTGGTTTGCCTTCAGTGGAACCAAGTTTAGTCGTGCCCTATGCAAATCTCCAGTCGGCGAAACGGGTATAGCGTCCGTCTCTGATAAGTCCACTGTTTGTCTTGGCGAAACATGTTAGTGTTTTTCCTTGGCTTTCAGCGCGGACAGGCCTTCACTCGCTTCTCATCATTTACTGCGCATCGTGGCCATCACTGCTTTCGGCTGTTCGGTTCATTGATTTGCCAGCCACTAAAGTGTGGGATCCTCGTTTCCCATATCCACTGTACGTTGGTCCTTGCAGACACCATTCTCGTTCTGGTCACACATTCGAGATTTCGTTTCAGCTCTGAGAATGGGGCTCCGTTCTCTCCACTCAGGTATCTCCCTATCAGTTCGTCTGAAGGCATCCTTTATTCTCCATGCAACCGTCTGCCTTAACTCTTCTTTTGCCATGGCTTTGATGGCGGGGTCCGGAGATGTCAGTAGCTTGTATGCTGTATCTATTTGAGCGAGTCCGATAGCTCTGCTGCCACTGGGATGCTCATTAGGTTCTTAGAGCTTGGACCATATAGATAGTCGTTGGAGGCTTCCTGGGGTAGGTTCTGTTTTCTTTAGCTCTGGTCGGAACAGCTTGTCTATAGCCTTCCATTCTTTTTCTCGAACCTTCCCACCCGCATTGGGAAGTTGAATGTTGGTAGACAAGGTTCGTTGCGTAATCGTTGCCATGGAGCAAGGTTCGACGACAGTATGTCTATTCCTAGTTGCCAGATCTCCCCCCTCTGTCGTTTTAACCGGCGAAATCCAACTGGCTTGCCCAGAAATGTTTCCACGTCAAATCGTCCTGCCAGCTTACTTTTGTCCTCCCATTGTTATTCCTTGTTGTGCGGGTAGACCTTTGGATATGCTCAGCAGCTTACATTTGTTTGGGTTCAGGTGGAGGTTTATTCGTTCCAGTTCTTCTTCGAACACGTTGGCGTCTTGCAGGTGCTCTGTCTTGTTATGGTTATGTCGTCTGCAACTAGTATTTTCCTTACCCCTTTTGTTGGGTCTTTTTCAGGGCACGATTATGGTGATGTTGAAAGGGTTCCTGACAAGGGCATCCTGCTTCACCCCATCGGATGGGAATGCTGCTTTCTTCCTCCAGGTGCTGTGGTTAGGTTCTCCGACATTGGTCACGGCTTATGTCTACAAAGCTTTTCCGGCACCGTAATCTTCCAGAGCCTCGGCGACCGATTCTTCATACGGATATAAAGGCTGTTGATATATCTAGTAGCCCTATTGTATGTCCGTCTTATTCTTCCTGGCTTCGGTAATCAAGTGTTGAAGGACAGTTGTGCTCATAACTCCGTCGCTGGGCATAAAACCTTTTTGGTCATGTAACGTTTTCTGTGTTTCCAATCCATGAGACGACCTTGGAGACACCCGGCATATATTGTATATTGTCAGGTTGATGCGATTGGTCTCCAATTGGTCATTTCGTCCTTCTCCCCTTTGTGGATAAGAATGGTTCTTGACTCTTTCCAGCTTCTTGGGGTTTGTTTATGTTTCAGACACACATTTAGGGCTTTTGTCAGTACTATTCCGTCGGGGTCGGCGTCTCCAGTTCTTGTATGAGATGCCGTCCAATCCGGGTGCGAAATTCTCGAACCTCTCAACCTTTTCACTACTTCGGCCGGCGTGAATGGTTCTGTACACACCGGTTGCGTGGCTCTCGCATCTATACCGGCTTCCTCGATCGGATGGATCGATTTTCCAAGTTTCGGACAGAGCTCCATGCCTGTAGCAGGTGGTGTTCGACGATTGCTTGGGAATCTCGCCCGTATGTTTTTCTTCTTTGCGGATCTCCTTATCGCTCGTCTTCGGTTCCTTTTACAGTCGTTGTATTTTTGCTGCTTCCGTCGGTTCTTGGCCGTTCGTGTTTTGTGGGCTTCTCCTGGGTTTTTGGATTGGGCGCAGTTCTCTTGCATTTTTGGGTAATTTGCCCCATTGTTTCCTCGAATTTGAAAGAACGTGGCTTCATTTGCTTCTGCCTTTAGAATGTCGTCTAAAGGTCTTTTGAAGACGTCGAGGAAACTTCGTCTTCACATTTTCTTCTGGATTGAGTGTGGGGGTGTGTTGTGATATATATATCCAGTATAGTGTGTGGATAGTAAATCCTGGCTCGATGTTTGCGTGTCCCTTGGTAGATTGACTCGCGTACGGACGACGCTAGCGGTATTCCTAAAGGGCGCAATTCCATCTATGCCGGCGGTATCTTGGGACCCCACCCTGGGCCGCTGTTGGGGTTATGTCTTCGGGCGTGTCGGGACCTGTTTGGGTCATATCCTCGCTGATACTGGATCGAGCGCTATCTTCCTGAATTTCTCCGCCTGAAGTTTCTTCTTCTTGGAGCTGGGATGGTGTCCCCTCGCGTGGATTTGATCTCACCCTTTTTCTCGGCCTTTTGGTGATTTCTTGGCGGTGGCAAGGGGCATCGCCAGAGCACGGGATACTCTTGATGTGTAGAAGGCCGTGTTGGATTGCAGTTGTGTCCCCCGTGCTTTCTTCCCAGGTCCATGTCGCAGAACCTGCATGAGTTCCTCGTTTCCTCAAACTCCAGCTGGTGAGATCTTTTCAAGTGTCGGAGGAGCGAGTGCTTATTTGAGGTCCATACCTCCCCTTTATATACATTTGAGCAGGCGTGGCAGTCGAAGGCTTCACTTGTCGGGTGAAGGAAGGTGATCTCTCCATTGGCTATTTATAGCTCGGTCCTTACGGCATTTCTTCCCTATTTGCTGAGGTCCCCAGTGTTTCCTACGTCGCTGAGTGGTCCGTCTAGCCTGACGACGGAATCGAGTTTTCTTTGTTATTGTCTTCGTCGTTTCTTCACTTCGATAGTGACTTCTTCCGGCTGGTTCGTCTGGCTACCACGGGCGTTGCTGGCGGTATTTGAGCCGATTCTGCTCTGTGCTGCTACCCCCGTCTCGTTAATCTGCCATCCGCGGCTTCGGGCTCGTCTTTCGTGATTGGGCCGGCTGGTGAAGATGGCGGCCCAGGTCTGTCACTATTGACCGGTGTCCTTGGCTCGGCGTTGGCTGCTTCGCCCTGATTTGGGACAGGGCTCGGTTTTTCCCCGGTTATTCTGATTCCTAGAGACTGATTAGACATTCGGTTCGCGCACTAGTTGTTGGCACTAGATTGTTGCGCACCGATTGTTCGCGCACTAATTGTTCGCGCACAGATTGTTGCGCACGTTGTTCCGCACTGGTTATTGCGCCTGGTTGCTCTGCACCAATTGTTCTCGCTCAATTTCTGCGCATAGTCTGATTTCGTCTCCTCGTTTTCGGGAAACATTTATCTCTGTACTGGGAAAAAAACACAATACAAGAAAATAGAATAAAATAAAAAAAAAAAAAAAAATTTACAAATAAAAATTACAAAAAAAAAAAAAAAATGAAATAAAATAAACAAAATAGAAAAGAAAAAAAAAAATTATATATAAAAAAATACAAAAGCAAAATTGGTTTCCGTCTTCGGTCGTTCTCATGTCTCAGTGTAAAACCACTGTTAGAATCAATTGCTCATTGCTGATAGAACAGATATACATTTGATCTTAGCCATACCAAAGCGATGCCTTTCCGTCGTCGTGGATGGTCTTATATGCACATTTCCAAAATTTGATATGCGACTTGATTAGTAACGCCACCTATCGGAAGTTTAAAACTAAATCGTGACGTTTTATTGGTCTTTATTTTGTATTATGTTTGACACGTGGTATTTTGAAAGTACCGGTTCGGTTTCGAGTACCGGGTCTGTGTCCCACCTCCTTCATCTGACGGGTCGGTTGACCAGGGCATGGCATTGGAGGATCGGGGTTCTGCCCCTATTGGTTGTTGCTTACAAGCTAGTAGGGCTGTCGCACAGTTCTGTCGCACCGCGCAACCTACGCATCGATTGTTTTTTTGATTGATCCTTTTCTATTGGTCCTATTGGAAATGTTGTAATTTTGTTTCATTTAAATTATTGGGCCGGTCCCGACGGTACTGCAATGCCAGGTCAACCCGTGATAAAGGTGGAGCAAGCCCCTAACCTCTATCCATTTACAAAAATAAGTTTAATATACTGGACCCGCATGCGGGTCGTATCAGATATTAAGCTGATAAGAACAGATTTGTTTATTGATAAAATATCTTTACATTTACAAGAATAAATATTAAAAATAAAATTATAAAAGTTATCAAGTTAAAAAGAAAATTACAAAAGAAAATATTACAAGTTATATAGATAACAACAACAAAAATTATATACAAATTTATATACAAAAGGTAAAGAAGGCGCTCATGGGCGTTATCAATAATTGTTGGCCTGCTCATGCTCTTCGTCTTCTCCTGTGTTTGCGTTGCCGTATTGCCTGACCCCAGTTAAATGTTCGGTATAGATGTCCTCGACCATCTAATTGTGTCGCTGACACAGCATCGTTTCATGGTTTTCACATATTTATAGGCTGCCAGCGTCCCATGAACAAGTGCGCCCACCACTACCGGTTCAATCGTGACCTCCTGGTATTTGTCAAGGCGTTGCCTAAGCTCCTCGTATTTTTCAAGTTTTTGCGCACGAGCTTGGTCAAACGCCGCCTCGCCGTTCTCGGTGACCGTCACATCTACGATGCGAGCCTTCCTTCCTTTCGCGAGTACCAGGTCTGGTCGTTGCAGTAGACCCTCTACCACTGTTTGGTTTTCCGCGACAACTGTATATTTTCTACCCTCCGCTGCCTTTTTACGCGAGCCACAATTGCGTTGTGTCGAAATTGCATTGCCGCCGAGTGTCGCATACAATGCTGCAATACATGTGGCAGGGTCTCTTTGGGGTAAGGGCAACGTCTGCATGCCTTATCCTGGCCCTCCTGTTGTTGGCCTTTAGTGGGACCAAGTTAAGGCGTGCCTTATGGATAAACCTCCAGTCCGCAAAGCGCGTGTATTTGCCGTCCGACAAGAAGTGTCCACTGGCAGGTCTTGGCTGAAGCATTTGATAGTTTTTTCCCTTTGGGTTCTTAGCCCACCCAACCTTATGGTTCTTTCCTCGTCTTTTGCTGTCGCAAAGTGGCAAGCACTTTTCTTCTTTTGTGGGATCAATGGTTTTACCTCCCAAGTGCAGGTGAGGCTCTCCTCCTGGTAATGTCCACGCGACGCCTACCCTTGTGGACACTTTCCTGCTCCCGTCCAGTGGTTGGCAATTTCGTTGCCCCGTCTGGCGAAACTGCTGTCTGCATACCGCTCAGGTATTCCTCCATGTCAGTCTGTTGCGGTTCATGGGTACCTGCTCGGAATGCCACTGTCTTCTTTAGTTCACTTCGTGCCATTTCACGAATAATTGGGTCTGGCGAAGTCAACAGCTTGTATGCCGTGTCAATTATGGCCAGATCGGAGACTCGTCTGCTCGGGGATCCGATTAGGTTTTTTTGTGGACCATATATGTATTCGTTTGCGCTTCCTGCGGGAGGTATAGTGTCTTCTTTAGTTCCGCCCTGTATATTCGTCGAGTCGGCCCAGTCTTCCTTTTTATACTTCCCATTCTCATGGGATGGTTGAAACATGGGTAGACGAAGCTTTTCATTGCATCTATTCGCTGCCAGGGCGCAAGTTTTGAAGTCAGTATGTTTAGTCCAAGTTGGCTAAACTCTCCTTCCCTCACTTGTTTTTACTGGGCAGAAGCCAATCGGTTTTCAAAGGGAAAGGGTTTTCCCCGTCATACCTTCCCCTTGTCTACTCAATTCCGCTACTGTGTAAGTGGTGTTGTTGATCTTGCCATGTGAGATGCACAGCGCCCTGCATTTGCTTGGATTGACGTGCAGGTTTATTTTTCTAATTCTTCTGTCAGGCATTGTATTTTAAGCTGGAGTTCGTTGGACGAGCTACCGATGACAGTGATGTCGTCCGCGTAAGCTAATACGTTGTGTTCCGGTCCGTCACCTTGGGTTTTCTTAAGAGCGATGTTGATGGAAATGTTAAATATTAGACCGGACAGCGGACACCCTGCTTGACTCCGCAGTGAATGGGGATGAGATCTGTATATCCTGACGCAGTTTTACTTTTGTCTGATTGCCCGATATCACCTCCATTATAATTCTTTCAAATTCCTCCCCGCCCCATGATGTTTTAGGGCGGCACGTATTTTGTGCGTGATATTGGTAAATGCAGATGATACATCCATCAACATTATGTGTGCCTCTCTTTTTTTTTTCCTTGCCTGGTTTATTATCGTCTGCACGGCGTAGTTGTGTTCGACCGTCCCATCACTTGGCATAAACCCTTTTTGGGTGCAAGATGTTGTTTTGCACCAGCCAAAAGGGGAGACGATTCTGCAGCAACCGGTATATATTTTGTATATTGTCATTTTAGGGTAATGGGTCGCCAGTTGTCTAGGTTTGACCTATCTCCCCTTGTGGATTAAGATTGTGTTTGATATCTTCCACTGGGGAGTTTTCTGGTATTTTAAGCAGATGTTTAGTATGCTTGTGATTGCTGTCGATTCTGGGTCTGACTCCTCCAGTTCGGGAGGTTATTCCGTCATGACCAGGTGATGTATTTTCAAATCTTTTCACCTGGCAGTCACTTCTTCTTTGGTAAAGGGCTCCGTGTTACCGTTGGCACTCCACTGTGGGGCGGCTGTGTTTCGTCTTGTGAGTAACCTGGTATGGGGTTGCTCCACGCTGGGAAGTACTGCTTGATTGTCTTATTTATGTCACACAGTGGTGATTCTTGCCGGGTGATCGCTCGTATGGCTTTTCGTCTGTTGTCCGATACATTCTTTGAATGTGTTTCGCCTCGGCATGGTTGTCGTTGTTTGCTGGTCGTGGTCTGGGGTTGCTCGAGTTCCTCCGAGGACTTTATTTTGAAGCGTGTCTGCACGCATCTCGTAATCTCGGAATATAATTTGAGGAAGTCGCGCCACGCTTCATCGTGGGTTTCCCTCGAGAGGACTCAGGGCCAAATTCCTCGACAGCCAGTGGTCATTTGTCGGCTTGTTGGACATCGTATGATGGAGGCGTTGTGGTTGCTTCGAGCTCGATGTCGTGATTTTGGGTGGGGTTTTTCCCGAGGCTGGGACAAGTCACTATCTGGTTGAGGTCATTGTCATTAGAACCTCACTTATGGTTTCACTTGGGTTATCACCCGCGATTTCACATGAGTTGTTAGTTTCCACATTTATATTGTCACGTATGTTGTCTGACCCACTGCCTCACTTGTGTCACGCGATTTCACTGATTTGTCATTTTCGCCTTCACTTATAGTGTCACTCAAATTGTCTGTGTCGATGTCTTCGCTTGCACTACTTATGTTGGCGTTGACCATCACGTGACTTCCTGTGCTTCGTTGTTTGGTCGAGGAAGTTGATCGTTCTTTTCCGCACGAATGGAATTTTCCTTTTCTGCTTTGACATGGTTCACTAGGGCGAGTTTTGTGGGGAACGTCATGTCGCAGTTAGGGCATTCCAGTTCGTGTATCTTGGCCATTGGGGTCTGGCGGGACAGGGCAGATTGTGTCGTTGGGCGGTTGCCTAGTCCTTTGCAGTTTCTACATTCATGTATAGTGCTGCTAGGGCAATGTTATGGTCTCTCGCATGTGCCGCAGGAGCGATTGTCTTACTCCTGTCCATGTTTTGCCTGTGTATTTTTCCGCACCTCTGGACAGGGCATTGGAACGTATCTCGTGGCGGGTGCAGATTGTCAAGGTTTCTCCTCTCACTGTATGTCCGCGTTATTGTCTTTTCTCTCCAATTGCAGAGAGGTTCATTACCTGCGAGAGCTCGTCGTGTTGCTGGTCTTTCGATTGCCGGAGTGACGTGGCTGGTGGCTAGCCTCTTTAGGATCTGCGGCGAGTAATGGGCCACCCGTTGTTATCAGGGCGGCCTCCTCTTGGAGTGTGGTGGACCTCCACCTCAACTTCATGTACCTCGTGTACTTCATCAGACTGAGTGAATGGTTCGCACTGGCTATTCATTTTGTTAACTCTTGAGTACGCACACTTTACATTCTAGTATCTCACCACTTCTGAGTTTCTTAAATTCTCTAGTTTCTCACACTCCTAGATTCTCACACACTCTCTAGTTTCTACACACCTCTAGTTTCTACACACTCATTTCTACATATTCTTCAATTACAAAATTTGAGAAAATTTACAAAGTTTGAGAAAATTTACAAAATTTAAGAGAATTTACAAAATTTATAAAATTTATGAAATTTTGGAGAATTTACAAAAAAGAATTTACAAAAATTTTAAGAATTTACAAAATTTTAGAGACTTTACAAAAATTTAAGAATTTAATTTAAAATTTACAAAAATTTAAGAATTTACAAAATTTTAGAATTTACAAAAATTTAAAATTTAAAAAATTTAAGAAGTTTACAAAATTTAAGAATTTACAAAATTTAAGAGAATTTACAAAATTTAAAGGTTTACAAAAATTTAAGAATTTACAAAAAAAAAAAAATTTTGAGGAACACAACAAAAATTTTGAGAAATTACAAAAATTTTGAGAAATTACAACAAAAAATAGCGCAAAGACATTATTATACAAATAATAATATAATAAAAATATTAAAAAAAAAAAAAAAAGCAACGCTCAAATGGCGAAAAGGGAATATGTCACGATAAACAATGGTTTACCCTTTCTCTTATCATTTATAAGAACAGATACTACACTTTGATCTTAGCCATAGGCCGAGAAGCGATGCCTTTCCGTCGTCGTGGATGGTCTTATATGCACATTTCGCCAAAATTTGATATGCGACTTGTATTAGTAACGCCACCTATCGGAAGTTTAAAACTAAATCGTGACGTTTTATTGGTCTTTATTTTGTATTATGTTTGACACGTGGTATTTTGAAAGTACCGGTTCGGTTTCAGTACCGGGTCTGTGTCCCACCTCCTTCATCTGACGGGTCGGTTGACCAGGGCATGGCATTGGAGGATCGGCATAACTGCCCTATTGGTTGTTGCTTACAAGCTAGTAGGGCTGTCGCACAGTTCTGTCGCACCGCCAACCTACGCATCGATTGTTTTTGATTGATCCTTTTCTATTGGTTATCCATTGGAAATGTTGTAATTTTGTTTCATTTAAATTATTGGGCCGGTCCCGACGGTACTGCAATGCCAGGTCAACCCGTGATAAAGGTGGAGCAAGCCCCTAACCTCTATCCATTTACAAAAATAAGTTTAATATACTGGACCCGCATGCGGGTCGTATCAGATATTAAGCTGATAAGAACAGATTTTTTATTCAAGTAATGTCTTATAGTTTACAAATGTATCACTTTAGGTGAGGCCGAATTTTACATTTTACAAATCTACATAATACCTATTCACATATTTACAATCTACACCTTTACAAATATACACGTTCACACAAAAAATACACGGAAACCTTACACATCAGGTTCTGCTTCTGGCGCTGCTTGCTGGTATTGCCGTGTACCGGTTAGGTGCTCCGTATATATGTCGCGCGACCATTGTATGACGTTGCTGCAGCATAGCCTCTTCATCGTCGTCACGTATCTTCTTGCGCCGAGTAGCTTGACGAAGCTGTCATTCTTGGCGTCCCATGATCCTAGTGCTCCAATCAGTACGGTTTCCACGGATGTCTCCAATCCGTGTTGCTCTTGAAGCTTGTTTCGGAGGCCTTCATACTTTTGGGTCTTTGTTTCACGCGCCTTTGTGAATGCACTTTCTCATTCTCGAATGGTATCGGACATCAACGACGTAAATTTTCCGCCCTTCTTCAGGACCAGGTCCGGCCTCAGGTTGCTTTCTTGGATCACCTGTTGGTTTTCACCCATCACCTCAAATTTTCGTCCTAGCGCAGCTGCTTTGATTCGGTCGACCACGCAGTTGTGTCTTAGTTGCATGGCTGCCGAGTTTCGCATGCAGTGGTTGAGAACGTGCGGCAAGGTTTCTGGTTGAAATCGCATCTTCTGCACGACTTATCTTCCGATTTCCACATCTGGTTTGCCTTCAGTGGAACCAAGTTTAGTCGTGCCCTATGCACAAATCTTCAGTCGGCGAAACGGGTATAGCGTCCGTCTCTGATGAAGTGGCCACTGGTCTTGTCTTGGCCGAAGCATGTTAGTGTTTTCCTTGGCTTTTCAGCGCGGACAAGGCCTTCAGTCGCTTCTCATCATTTACGGTGCGCATCGTGGCCATCACTCGCTTTCGGCTGTTCGGTTCGATTGATTTGCCAGCCACTACAGTGTGGGATCCTCGTTTGCCCATATCCACTGTACGTTGGTCCTTGCAGACACCATTCTCGTTCTGGTCCACGCATTCGAGATTTCGTTTCCACGCTCTGAGAATGGGGCTCCGTTCTCTCCACTCAAGTATCTCCCTATCAGTTCGTCTGAAGGGGCATCCTTTATTCTCCATGCAACCGTCTGCCTTAACTATTCTTTTGCCATGGCTTTGATGGCGGGGTCCGGAGATGTCAGTAGCTTGTATGCTGTATCTATTTGAGCGGAGTCCGATAGCTCTGCTGCCACTGGGATGTTCATTAGGTTCGTAGAGCTTGGACCATATAGATAGTCGTTGGAGGCTTCCTGGGGTAAGTTGCATGTTTTCTTTAGCTCTGATCGGAACAGCTTGTCTATAGCCTTCCATTCTTTTTTCTCGAACCTTCCCACCCGCATTGGGAAGTTGAATGTTGGGTAGACAAAGATTCGCATTGCGGCCAATCGTTGCCATGGAGCAAGGTTCGACGACAGTATGTCTATTCCTAGTTGCGCGAGATCTCCCAACCCCTCTGTCGTTTTAACCGGCCGAAATCCAACTGGCTTACCCAGAAATGTTTCCACGTCAAATCGTCCTGCCGAGCTTACTTCTTGTCCTCCCATTGTTATTCCTTGTTGTGCGGGTAGACCTTTGGATATGCTCAGCAGCTTACATTTGTTTGGGTTCAGGTGGAGGTTTATTCGTTCCAGTTCTTCTTCGAACACGTTCACGGCGTCTTGCAGGTGCTCGGGGGTGTCGGTTGTTATGGTTATGTCGTCTGCGAAGGCTAGTATTTTCTTTACCCCGGCTGTTTGTTGGGTCTTCTTCAGGGCACGGTTGATGGTGATGTTGAAGAGGGTTCCTGACAAGGGGCATCCCTGCTTCACTCCGCATCGGATGGGAATGCTGCCGGTTTCTTCCTGACCGAGGTAGACTGTGGTTAGGTTCTCCGACATTAGGTCACGGCTTATGTCTACAAAGCTTTCCCCGGCACCGTAATCTTCCAGAGCCTCGGCGACCGATTCTTGGCATACGGATATAAAGGCTGTTGATATATCTAGTAGCCCTATATGTATGTCCGTCTTATTCTTCCTGGCTTCGGTAATCAAGTGTTGAAGGACGAAGTTGTGTTCGATAACACCGTCGCTGGGCATAAAACCTTTTTGGCCCTCGTGTAGTATGTTTTCTGTGTTTAGCCAATCCATGAGACGACCTTGGAGACACCCCGGGATATACTTGTATATTGTCAGGTTGAGTGCGATTGGTCTCCAATTGGTCATTTCGTCCTTCTCCCCCTTTGTGGATAAGAATGGTTCTTGACTTTTCCAGCTTCTTGGGGGTTTGTTTGTGTTTCAGCACACATTTAGGGGTTTGTCAGTACTGTTCCGTCGGGGTCAGCGTCTTCCAAATTCTTGTATGAGATGCCGTCCAATCCGGGTGCGGAATTCTCGAACCTCTTCAACCTTTTCACTACTTCGGCCGGCGTGAATGGTTCTGTACACACCGGTCGCGTGGCTCTCGTATCTATACCGGCTTCCTCGCATCGGATGGATCGATTTTCCAAGTTTCGGACAGAGCTCCATGCTTGTAGCAGGTGGTGTTCGACGATTGCCTTGGGAATCTCGCAGTATGTTTTCTCTTCTTTGCGGATTTCCCTTATCGCTCGTCTTCGGTTCCACCTGTACAGTCGTTGGATTCTTCCTGCCTCCGTTTGTTCTTGACTGGTTGTGGTTCTAACATTGGGGGCTTCTCCCGACTTCCGAGTTGGACGAAGTCGTTCTTGGACTTTCTTGGTTATTTCTTTCATTAGTTCTTCAAATCTGATGAACGTGTCTTCATTAGTTTCTGCCTTTAATATCTCGTCCAAAGGTCTTCTGAAGGCGTCGAGGAAACTTTCGTCTTCTATGCTTTCGTTCGGTGTTGGGTGCGGGGGTGTGTTCTGCATTGTGTCCACAAGTCCAGTTTCGTTTCCGGATAGCGGTTCTTCGTATAATGATTGCGTGCTCGCGTCTTCTAGGGTTTGATATGACATGACGGTGCTAGGAGGGCTATCGTGCAGGTCATTATTGTTTATGCAGGTGGTTCTTTCTATGGCGGGGGCTTCTTGGTTGGGGCTTGTGTTAGACTGGCTGGTAGCCTCTGGGTTGCCTATTGGAGTTGTGTCTCTTCCTGGGGTCATGTCTTCGCTAATGCTAGATCTGATGCTACCCTGGCTGCTTGTTCTTCTCGACCTACGCGTTCTTGATTTTGGAGCTGGGATGGTGTCGTTTCGGCAAGACTTTATCTCACTTTCCCTCTCGGCCTTTTCGTGGTTTCTTAAGGCGAGTTCGCAGGGAATCGAGGTACCACATTTCAAGCATTTGTAAACATATTCCTGGGGTATTGGAGCAGGACGTGTTGGGTTGCAGTCATGTCCCCCAGGTTTTCTTCCCAAGTCCAGGTCACAGTATCTGCATACGTTCTTCGCTTCGTCGAACTCTTCATTGTGGGCTTTTCTCAGGTGTCTTAGGAGCGAATGCTTGTTAGAGGTCCACACCTCCCCTTATATATTTTGGGACAAGCGTAACAAATGAAGGCTTCGCTTGTGGGATGGAGGAAAATAATGTTTCCGTTGGCTATCGTGTAGTTCTCGGTCCCAGTAGCGACTTCTTCGCTTATTGTGCTTAGGTCCAGTTGTTGGGTACACCGCTGAGTGATTTGTCTGGGCGTTACCGACGGGGTCATGCTAGTGGTGCTCTCATCTTCGCTTAGCATCACCTCGATTAAGGATGTTCTTCTTGTGCTCATTCGCCTGGATGCTACGGGCGTCGTTGGCGATATACGAGCTGGTTCTTGAATCATGTTACGTTCCGGGGCCTCTTGTTCGCGCATTCTATCCAACGTATTTTGAGAGGCCCGTCTTCTTGTAATGGGACCGGCTGGTGTTAATGGCGCTGCGTGCACTATCGCCACTGTCTCTAGCTCTTGGACCCCGGCATGTCACTAAACTGCGGCGCACAGCTGGGTCCCCAGCCTCGCATCCAAGGCGCACGCCGTTCGCGGCGAACGTCGATAAAAGGATGCCAAGCGAAGGGCGCCAGAACAGGATGCTACCCGAAGGAAAGGTTACCACGCCGGAACAACGGAATAGCATCCTAGCTATACTGCAGTTAAGAACTCTCGCCAGTATTTTTCGGGGGACTTGCGCTGTCGAAGCCCAAAACCCCGTCATCAGAGAACGAAAAGGTGCGAGACGCCGGTACTCAGATAGCTATCCCGCAGCAGGGAGCCCTCGGCAAGGTTACACTGCACCGCTTCCGTACGAAGTCAAACTGCACACAGGTCACCGGGAACGACCTTAAACAACCGGCGTCATGGGCAAGACTCTGTAAAAGGCACCCGTCCGTACGATGTGAAACTGCAAACCCTAGGTCACTGCGAACGACCTTAAACAAGCAGAGTCATGGGCAAGACTCCAAAAAGGCACCCGTCCGTACGATGTGAAACTGCAAAATCTTGGTCACTGCGAACGACCTTAAACAAGCAGAGTCATGGGCAAGACTCCAAAAAGGCACCTGTCCGTACGATGTGAAACTGCAATAAAGGTCACCGCAAAAGACCTTAAAAGCGGAAATGGACTTGGCTACTAAGGCACTCTGGGAGTCAGTGCGTGATGGAGAAGGGGCGGTATTAACCAAACCCGGTCACGCGTGATAGAGGGCAAAAGGGAAAGAAAGAAGGTGACGCAGGAGGGGGATGCACCCCCAACTACGCACCTGGGGAGACAGAAGGGGGGACGCCCCCTCTCCTGCCCCCGTATCTGATCAATGACCCGACTAAACCGGTACCAGTCCAAGAGGTAGAAGTGCATGAGTCACCGATATTGGTGTAAGTAGGCCTAAGTGTGCAGGGGACGGCAAATCCCATGTGCATGATAACGAGAACCAGGGGTAGGACGCTGCTCCTGACTCGATATCTGCCTCACATAAATCCAATAAACGGAAATGACTTAAGAAGACACTATACACAAGGTTACTGAAGACCAATCAATTTTTGGGACTCCTGTGGCCTAATATGAGAACTCCCTTATAGGAAGCCACGAAATAGAATGCTAAAAAGGAGAAAGAGACCCCAGGCATGTGCTCACCAGCCTTCCTGTGAGTAGTCTCAAGTAACCTAAAAGCACGAAGGGACCCCCAGGCCCCAAGCCTCTGAGTAGTCCCGACGAGCTAGGAAGGAAAAGGAACCCAGGTTCAAGCCCATGCAGCATGTCCATCAGTAGTCCCAACCCCACAAGGTAAGTCTAGAGACCCCCAGCCGCCTATGGCTCTGAGATGTTTCGAAACTACCAAAGGCGGAATAAGGGAACGAGGACAAAGGCAGAAAGCAGATATCTTGAGAGTTCCTGACGAAAATGGAAAAGGAGAACCCTGGCCAAGAGCCCTGTGAAGTCTCCAACCAGTCGTCACCTCCATCAATTCTACCCTAGGGGTGCTTCCCTCGGTAATCTAGGTTACCAAGTGGAGGCGCCTTCTGTGCGCAACGAAGAAATCTCGTTAATCGCGCGTCCTTCCCTTTCCACCCTAACTTTTGTATGTTCCCGAACGCCGAAGGTGAAGAGGAACGGGAACCAGATCACTGCCCTCTGAACTGGGGTCTGGCTTCCCCGCACAAGCGGAGCGAGGGGCACGAAGATTGGCGCCGGACAGCACAAGGATCTAATCCGTTCTCTTACAGGAGTGTGCTAGGGAGCAATAATCGGACCTCCAGTCAGCTGTTACCCCCAGAGCCGGATACCATGCTACATGGGTAAAACACTTTCTGGGAGCGTACGACTGGCAGGAGGCGAGAGAGGGGCTCAAATGGATTGGCAATCCACACTACCTGGTGCCACCTAACCCCTTTTCTTGCAGGAGTGTACCAGGGGGCAATAATCAAACCCCGAAACCAGTCGTTAACCCCGGAGCCGGATACCATATCACTGCTCTCTCTGAACTGGGATATGGGTAAAACAAATCTGGGAGCGTAAGACTAAAATCGGGGCGAGAAAGGGGCCCAAATGGACTGGCAATCCACACTCCCTGGAGCTAATAATAAAAGGAACCTTAGACCACAGTCTTTGCGATTGTCCCAAATCCCTGACGTACGTCAGAGGAGGAAGGGAACCCTAGACCACAGTCTTCGTGATTGTCCTAAATCTCTGACGTACGTTAAAGAAGGAAGGGAACCTTAGACCACGGTCTTCGCGAATGTCCCAAATCTCTGGCGTACGTTGGAGAAGGAGGGGAACCTTAGACCACAGTCTACGTGATTGTCCCAAATCTCTAACGCACGTTAGAGATGGAAGGGAACCCTAGACCACAGTCTTCGTGATTGTCCCAATTCCCCGACGTGTGTTAAAGAAGGAAGGGAACCTTAGACCACGGTCTTCGCAATTGTCCCAAAATTTCTGACGCACGTTGGAGAAAGAAGAGAACCTTAGGCCGCAGTTTACGTGATTGTCCCAAATCTCTGACGTACGTTAGAGAAGGAAGGGAACCTTAGACTGGCGGGTCTTCGTGATTGTCTCATGCATACCAGTAGGGCCGTGGCCTAACCGCCCTCCCATAAGGGCTTAGCGCCCCTTAGTGCACTGGTGCTATCTCGACTTACGGACGGGATTAAGAGGGTTCAGTCTTATACTCTCCGATCTGCTCTTAGGAACAGTAGGAAACACAAGACTACTACGGGAGGGGGGGAGCCCTAGTGGCTTGCCACTACCCCCCCGGGTGAGGTTGGCCTCGTAGGGTTGAGGTTATGAGTCATATGCTAGACTAAGTGGGACCCCCGGAGGAAGGATACCCGCGAAAGCAGGTAACACCCCTACCGGGAAATGTCCTGCCGCGTGGGAAAGGCGTAGCAATCCCTTCCAGCCCCGGCCGGGTTAGCCGGGAGGGTACCAGGAAAGTGTATCCGGCCCTCACTTAGGGTGTCGAGGCCGTAAGCCGAGATGAATAAGTAGAACCGGACGGGCATAGTACGCTTGCGTGCGCTTTAACTGTCCGTTGATCGCTCCGCCCAGTCCGGCGAAAGGGCCCTAGTTAGCAACAGCCCACGCACCGCGCTAGGGGCGGACCCAAGCCCATGGGGGCCGTGCTAAGACATGGTACGCCGAAACTTAGCAACGTTAAATATAAACCTAAAAGTCTGTCTCTAGCTCTGTCCGGCTTATTTGGGTTGGGGTAGCCGGTTTTTTCTTCGCTTGAGCCATTTGGGTTCGAATTATTTTCCCCCGGTTTTTCTGGGCTTGGATCACTTGAAACCGACTGATTGGAGCCATTGTTCGCGCACTGGATTGTTCGCGCACTAGATTGTTCGCGCACTAGATTGTTCGCGTATGTAACAGATACGCGATATTATTATTGCACTCACGATATTGATATTGCGCACACGATATTGTTAGTGCACATACGATATTGCTATTGCACACGGTTCTGTATCGTTTCTGGTAGGGGGGTACAATTTTGTTTTGTGACGACAAATGATAAACCAGTGACAAATGACAAACCAATAATAAAAAAGGAACAGAAAAGGAAAAAGAAACATTTATGCCCTCTCTGCACAGGTTATATATTGCTGTGATTTTTATTTGTTTGATTTCAAAAAAAATCGGATAAGCTTTTAATTTCCCCTCGGAATGTGAAATTCCTCGGGTACGGCACTTACCTGTCAGCAAACTAATTTTTATTTTGGTGGCTCACAAAATTCGGCTTTCTCTTTTCCCAGAGCTTGGGTTCTCATTTTAAATTAAACTTCAAAATGAAACTTATGAAATTATTTACTATAAAAGAAAACTTTTGCAATACCCTGTAGTACATAAAAACAAAATTTATACCTAACATAAAACAAAACCTATAATATAATTGTTCATAATAATTCATCAAATAAATCTTAAAATTAATTAATTGTTTTTATTATCTTATTTTTTAAAATTTAAATTTTATATCTCGCGCACAGTAAAAAATTTGCTAATTAATCAGCATTTAGCCACGCCTACACGTGTAGTAATTGTTCTTACTTGACGCGGGAAGATTCATCTCGTGGTTTACTTTGATGTTGCGCTTTGCACATGGTTAAAATTGTTTATCCATCGAAATATCGCCCATCGATGAATAATTAATATAAAACTTTGTTTTATTACCTTTATTTGATGGTTTATTAGTGTATTTTCTCTTTATCTTTGACAATTGATGGAATTGTGGCAGATTCCACACTTCTTTGTTGGATCACGTTTTTCTTTGTCATCGACCTCATTTGTCGATTCCAAAATATTCTACTTTTACTAGTAGGTAAGTTGCACTTTATACTTTCAATTGTTTAATCAAATTATTTCAGATTAATTGCACACAAAAGTGCAAAAATTTTAGCACTTCCAAAATTTTTACTCCATGTTGCTCAAGATGTTAAACCAAAGAGGAAGTCGTTTTCGTAGGTTTTTCTCTTATCATTTCCTACTTTTTATAAAAATTGCCATTGGCTACTTAATTTAAACAAATAGTTTTATCTACAAATACAGGGTAAGTCAGAATTTTATTACACTTTATTTAAACTGTTTATTTTAGTTTACCACATTTTAATGTTTTCAAACTGGTAATTGTTATTTTGTCACCTGCACTTTTATTGTTTATCACTGATTTTTACCTTACTAACTAATTTACAAAAATTAAAACTATAAGTTAACAAAATTAAATCTAAATTCATTTTTCAACTGTACCTACTTACAACAGTGGTTTATAAAAAGTTGAAATTTACCGTGGTTCTCAAAAGTTTTATTTTTCTTGTCATATTTGTGTAATTTATTATTAATTAAATTTTGCTTTTTAGGTTTAATCATGATTAGAATAATTAGAAAATTCGTTGGATGGTCGACCTTTGTATCGTAACTGAAGATTCGAATTGAAATTTTGTGAATATGAAGATCGGCAAGATTATTTATTTTAATTTAATTTTAATTTAATTTTAATATTTTTGAAATTGAAGGTCACATGTCAATATATTACAATTTATTAAAAACCAAAAGGAGAACTATAACACAAATAAGGAGGAAAAAGAGAGAAACACAATAAATAAATAGAAAGAAAGAAAGAAAAAAAAGGTAAATAAATAAAATAAAGAAAAAAATACAAAAGAAAAAAAAAAAGAAGAAAAAAAGGAAAAAGTCACAAAAACCAAAGTTGGTACTTACCCCGCACTTCTTTACTAACGCGTTCATCTTCGGTCGCTTCTCATGTCTCGTGTAAAACCACTGTTAAAATCAATGATGCTCATTAAGCTGATAAGAACAGATACTACACTTTGATCTTAGCCATAGGCCGAGAAGCGATACCTTTCCAGACAGACAGACAGACAGAAGAATTTATTTGATGTGTTAAAAAATCAATTTACAAAACATAAAAGATATACATAAGTTTGTAATAGTGTATGAAGTTGGACTTCCTCTACTATGCTAAAAATAAGTTGGTTGATTATGATTAGTTACAATATGATATGAAAAGTAAAGTCACAGGTAAAATTTTCAAAAACCTGATGGTGGAAGTAAAAGGAGAAAGAAAATGTACAATAAGCAAAACATAAACAAAAAACAAAACAAAATGAACAAAAATCAAATAAAAGCAAGAATTTCACCATTTGCTTTAGGTCAGTTAACATATTTGTTTGAGGAATTTTTCCACTTTACGGAATGGTAGATCCTCGATTTCGTAGTTCACGGTTGCAGCGATGAGCGGGTTCGAGTGGTTTGTCATGGAAGATACGAGCTTCTTGGTTTTGTCTTGGATGTAGTCCTTTATGGGTTCGATCTGACAGTCGTCATGCATGTTGGCGATGGTCGTGTAACGAGGGTATTGTCCTATAATTCGCAAAAACTTGTTTTGCGTGATTTGTACAGCATTAAGATGTCTTTGCGCAGCGACACCCCATACTGGTGCATTATACGTGAGTACGCTGCGTGCGCATGTTTTGTATAGTGTAAGCTTTTCTTGCTTGTCGATTTTTTGAATTTGGCCCGATGAGTGGATATAGGAATTGAATGCAAAACATTGTTTTGGCAATGCGGTTTGCAATCTCCTTTTGAAAAGTTAATCTGTGGTCTAAGATCGTACCAAGATATTTAACTTCGTTTTTCCACTTCACGAGTTGGTTTTCAATCATTATTCCCTGAGTTTTGCGTAATTTGCGCGAAAACAGAATGGCCTCGGTTTTTTGCACGTTTAACTTCAACTTCCAGTCTTTGAAATACGAGATTATTAGTGCCAGGTGTCTTTCGAGGTACGTGACTATGCGGTTGTCTCTTTTTTGCGTGTGCAATGATGGCAGTGTCATCGGCGTAAACGGCCAAGGTTGTGTTGAGGTGCCGTGGTATATCGTTGAGGAAGATACAGAACAATATCGGCCCTAGTAAGGATCCTTGCGGTACGCCGGCTGGGACATTTTGTGTTTGGGATTTACTTCCGTTTATGTTTACGTAAAACTTTCTGCCCTGTAGATAATTGGCGATAATTCGTATTAAGTTTATTGGTGCCTTTACTTGCTCGACCAGCTTGTGTATGAGTGCATCATGGTTTACTACGTCGAAGGCTTTCTCCAAGTCTAATAAAACCATGCCCGTCTCGCGCTTTTTGTGTCGTTCCCATATGATTTTTTCCTTTATGCGAGTGACCTGGTGTGTGGTGTTGTGTCCCGACCTGAATCCAAATTGTTCATCAATTATCGTGCACTTTTCTTCGAGGTGATCTTTTAGTTCTTCGAGTACGATTTTTTCTAGCACCTTGCTTATCGCTGATAGCAGGCTTATCGGTCGGTAGCTCGTAATTTCTTTCTTGGGTTTGTTCGGCTTTGGGAGGGCAATTACTTTGGCAATCTTCCATTGTCGCGGGAAATAACAATTTGCCAGGCAGGAACGGAATATATAGTACAATTGGCAGATACCTTTCTTCGGAAGGTGCTTGAGGTGTCTATTTGAAATGTGGTCATGCCCTGGAGCCTTTCTGTTCTTCAGTCTTTTGATAATTGACGCGATTCTTTGCGGAGTTGTTTTTAGTCTTTTCTCGTCCAAGTGTGGAATTGCTTCGACGGAGTTCAGGGCGTTAATAGTTAGTTCAATATCATTGTCTTTAGGAGAGGGTTGATTTATCGTTTTATTGTGAGCTTCGAGAAAGATTTCTGCCAGTGCTTCGGCTTTTTCTTCGTCGGAGTATCTCATAAGTGTTTTGTGTTCTATATTTGGTATTGGTTCGTGTTTAATTTTTAGAGTTTTATATGTCTGCCAAAGTGAGTTGGGCAAGAGTTAATTAAACGTGACTCGAAAGTACACTTTTCCCTATAGAAATGGTTCAACCAAACGAAAGAACAGAAAAATACAAGAACTTTAAAGGCAGGATGAACTTAATCGGACTTGTAATAAGGCCACAATTTAATTTAGAAATTTGCAATTTTCCCATAAGAAATACATGTAAGTGTATTTTGTGTAGTAAAATTTCCAATATGGCGGTCATTCTGTTGGCGGTACGTGTGCTGTGCCTGGGTCGACAGTGACTAGTGGTGGGGTGATACCAGTCGCTCCCTGAGATCCGTCGCGTCAACTTTCAAACTTTTCGAGTTGGAGCCGCTTAAGGGATGTTTTTAATGAGTTTAGCACGTGTCAAAACCGTTCGGAGCCCCGTACGAGCCCCGAAGGGGCGAGGGCGGGTGCGGAGAATAGGTTTTGACAGTGCAACCACCTCAGAAATGAATTCACACAAAAAGTGATTTTTTTTCGAAAATTTGTTGTCCGATCACAACTTTAATTTTTTTATTAGCTAATTACACCATTATCTTTCATAATTCGTTGTAAAAAACGAAATTCTGGTATTTTAAATGTTGTCACAGCCCATTGTAATTACGATGGGCGGGGTTATAGTTCACCAGAGCCAATGATAAAATTGCATTCCAAATTAATTTTTAAAGCCGTTTTTTAACCAAATTTGTGGACAGTCCGCAAATTTTATTTTTTTTATGTCTATACAGCATCATTATCTATCATAATTTACAAAAATAATGGTAAAAATCGCAATCACGGTTAATTAACTCTCGCCGTGAGTTGTCTTGCAATTTTAACTTTTCGGTTTTCTTGGACCATTGCTCGTTTCTGTTTCGATGTGCTATCGTCTTAATTTCTTCTGAGATACGGTTTTTTTGCCTTCGTGATTCTTCATTTCCATTTTCCAACCAGTCTTTTCTTGCTCTGTTTCGTAACGATTTCAATCTTCTGATTTCCAAATCGACGGTGTTGTTTTCTGTGGCTGGTGTTATTCTCGTGCTTTCGTCAAATGCTGCACTTAATGAGTTTGTGAACACCCTAATTGCATTCTCTATATCCTCTATTGTTGATATGTTTTGATTTATTTCTACGTGTTCGTTGCATCGATTTTTTATATTCTTTCCAATCCGTTACGCGTATGTCAGAACGAAACAAGTAATAATTTAGAAAAATCTCCATCATGACCGGAAAGTGGTTAGAGCTGAGATCTTGAATCGTATGCGGCGTTGTGTATCTCGTGACACCTTTTAACAGATAAATATCCAGAGTCGACGCGTCGTATTGTGGTCCTTGCTTGTAGGTAAAATCAGGAGGAAAAAGTATTACGAAATCGTCTGAATCTGAAAGACTTTGTAAGGTGGTACCACTGGCATTATTAGTGGTGCAGTTCCAAAACGTATGTTTGGCATTGAAGTCGCCTCCAATGACAATGTTCGGATATTGATTCAAGTAAACTTTCAGGTCGTTTGGATCTATTGTGATGTCGGGTGGTTGATAAGCCGCTCCAACGTATAGTGGTGGGTTGGTCTTGACTTTGTACACCAAGATTTCCATTTGGTTAACGTCTTCGCTTTTAACTGCTTCGTGCGGAATACCTTTCTTAATTATGATGGCAACTCCTCCGCCGCGTGTTTGTCTGTCTTCCCTATAGACATGATAGTTTTTTATTTTGAATTTTTGTCCCGGATTAAGCCAAGTTTCCGAGACTAAAGCAATGTCAATTTTTCGTTCAATCAAAAAAACTTCTAGTTCTTCTTTCTTGTTGTTTACACTGGTAGCGTTCCAGGTGATAAGTTTTAGCTTTTCGAGAGGCTTTTTTACCCATGAATATTATTAAACGTAAAACCCGAAATCGCTTGGCTTGCTTCCATAAACGCGTTCATAACATCCATAGGTCCTGTGGCCTTGTCTAGTTTGGCTTTAAGTTCACGTACGGCCTGAAGTAGGGTCTTGAAGTCGTACTTTTCTTGCAATTCGTTCAATTCTTTCATGAACGTCGTGAAATCGTCGGTGTTTAGATTTGACGGTTTTGGAGTGCTGCTAGTGCGTGGCGGTTTACTTTGAGGAGTGGGCTGTTGTGCAGCATGTTGTACTCTTTGAACTGCTTGGAGTGGCGGTTGTTTGGGGTGGGCTTGATTTCTTTGGCGAAGCGCTGGAAAGTCGTACGCAGATTGCGCATACTGTTCGGACATGGCATCCTCTTTGACCGTGTCCGTATTGTTGGCATTTTCCGCATTGTAAAACTTTGCGGGGCGCTTTGTATTTTTCCCAGTAAATTCTTTGCGAATGAATATAGTTTATTTTTTTAACCTGACTGATTGTTGTTCCTGGAGCAGTAGATATCTTGTATTTTGGGTATAGTATTTTATCTGAATAACTTTCCTTTGCTAATAAGCGGCATTCAAACACCTCGATGCCTTTTGTTTGTAGTTCTTCTATGATTAGTGTTGTGTCCATTTTTCTCAGTCCTTTGATGACATAAGACACTCGTCTCTCGTGAGGTAGAGCGTAACAGAAAAACGGTAATCCATTTTTCTTAAAGTCTTTTCGCACGCGGCAGTAGTCTTCTATATCTTCCACTATTATTTTTGTCTTGGTGCCAAGATTTTTAGTAGTAAATTTGCCTTTCACTAATTGTTTGATTTTGCTATAAATTCGGTAAAGTTGCAGGGCAGCGATTCTAAGATAATCGGTGATGGTCGTATGCGTTTTCCTTCCGAAGGTTGAGAGTTTGTATTCCTAGATACGTCAGTTTTATCATTTTTGGTGTACACTGTGTTTTGGCTACAGAACAAGCCCTCGTATCTGTTTTTCGTCGGAATAGTGAAGTTTTCTTCTTTCTTTTTCTTGCTTCCTGGGGGAGTTTGCGCGTTGTTGTTAGGCCTTTTACGTGCGACTCTTTCCCACGGCATAGTTGTGACATCATCGTCTTCCAAGTTTTCATTGGCAAGGTAATCGTCGATTTCCATCATTAGAGATTTTTTCTCTTCCACTAAATTTTCGTTGTTTGCACCATCGATGCTGGTAGCCATTTTAACGAATTCGTTATGTCTCCGATCATATGTTCAATTTCCAAACAAACATTTAAAATAAAACATATTACTTACTTGCTGTTTACTTCTTTACGATTCACTACACTTTACGTTTCACTTCACTACACGATCTTGTATCTGTACCCCTACTGTACTGTACCCTACCTTTTTTTTTTTTTTTTTTTTGTAGCGTCGGGAGTGGGGAAATCCTCATGGACACCACCCCGATGTTCTGGGGTGGTAGTGTCGGACTCTTACCGACTAAAACCCCACTCCTTTACTTGTTACATCTTACTGACCCTGGGATGTTTGCACAATTCTTCACGGTGTCAGTAGACTCTTGACTCACTCGCACGTGTTCTTAGAGTTCTGCCTGCTGGCGAATTCTCTCTTCTTTCTCTTTTTCCATCATTATTTCGGTGATTGTTCTCTCTATGGCCTCCCACGATTTCTCACTTGAAAGCATGGCGTCGATTAGGTTTGCTGGCTGGATATTTTTCAGGCATTCCTGTCGTTTTACGTCCCACTTCTTGCAACTAAAGACGGTATGCTCCGCGGTGTCGGGCTCCTCGCAATAGCTACACTTTTCCGATATTGCCTTGCCGATTTTGTGAAGGTATTGGTTAAAGCAACCGTGGCCTGTAAGGATCTGCGTCAGGTGGTAGCCTAGCTCTCCATGTGGTCTCTGTGTCCACTTTTCGACCGTGGGTATTAAAGTTCTGGTCCACGTGCCTGTGGTGGACGCTGCCCATCTATCTTGCCAGCAGCGAAACATCGCTTCCCTATTTGAGTTTTTCCAGCTTGAGTCTTGTCATGGTAATTTGCGGACCTTTCTGCCACCATGAGATCGATTGGCGGAATGCCCGCTAGGACTAAAATCGCACTTTCTGACACTGTGCGGTACGCACAGCATACTCGTAGCGCCGCCTTTCTCTGGACTTTCGCCAATTTTTTGCGGTGGCGGTCTACATCCATAGCCCCCAGACCGGGGCCCCATACAATAGTATGGAGTTAACCACAGCTGCGAGGAGTCTTCTTTTAGAACTTCTTGGTCCTGCTATATTGGGCATGAGCCTTGAGAGTGCCGTGCAGCTTTTCTCGGCTGTTATTGCGACCCTTGTCGTGTGTTGGGAAAAGCTCAGATGTCGGTCAATGGTGACTCCCAGGGTTTTCACCTCCTCCTGGGGCTTTATTCGATGCGGGCCCATTTGAAAATGTATGTCGTCGATAATGCGTCTGCCCGTAAGCATGATCGCCTCTGTTTTTTGGGGAACCATTTGCAGTCCCCTGCTTGCAACCCACTCCTCGATCAGAGCGATGGCTTCGTTGGTAATTGCCATTAATTCTTCGGAAGTTTTTGCCGAGGCAATCATGGACAAGTCGTCCGCAAAACCAACCAGCTTTATGTCCTCTGGCATTTGTAGGTCCAGAACGCCGTTGTACATTATATTCCACAGCGTTGGACCCAGTACGGAGCCCTGTGGAACTCCGGAGGTGACGGCAATTTCTTCCTTGTATGATTCTTCATCTATAATAATGGATCTATCCGAGAGATAACTCTTGATGAGGTTTATTAGTCCTGGTGTTATTCGACGTCTTTCTAATTCGTCTATTATGTGACACCAACCCGCAGAGTTAAAGGCGTTTTTACATCAAATGTGATGAGGACTACAAGTTTTCTAGTGCGCCAGGTTCCTGCTCTTGCTCTTTGCGCCTCGGTCGTCGCGGTTATGAGGGCGTCTATGGTAGACCTTCCCTTTCTGAACCCGTACTGATTTTTGCTTAGGTCTCCTGTTTTTTGGATTTCTGATTGAAGTCGCAGTAAAATAAGTCGCTCGTACAGTTTACCAAGATTGTCTATTAGACATATTGGTCTGTACGAGTTTGGAGAGTCGAGAGGCTTGTCTCCCTTTCTAAGGAGCACCAGTCTTGCTCTTTTCCAGGCTCGGGGAAAATTGCCGCTTTTGGCGTGGTGATTCATAACGCTAAGTACGACCTGCGCATGCTCTTGAATTGCAATCTTTATGATTTCCGTCGGGATACCATCTGGGCCAGGGGCTTTGCCTATGGACATTTCCTTTGCAGATGTTTGCAGTTCCTCCTCGGTGAACGATGGAAACTGCGACTTCTCGTATTGCCATTGCGTAGTCTGGTGGTTAGGAAATAGGGTTTGGACTATTTGTGTTATCCTTTCCCGGGTCATTCCGGGAATCGGTGTTCTTCCCAGCCGCTTGGTAACTATACGGTATCCTAGGCCCCAGACGTCTTGGTTTACTTCTTGTATAATATCCTGCCAACATTTTTTCTGGCTCTTGTTAATTGCGTGTTCCATGTTTTTCTTGCTGCTTTGTAGTTCTTGTGTGCTTCTGGAGCCTCTTCGAGTCTGTGTCTAGTCAAGTGGCGCTGGTATCTACGTCTCCACATGACGCATTCTTTCCTAAACTCGGCGATTTCCTGGTTCCACCAATAGACCATCTTTTTGCTGCTACTTCTGATAGGCATCGTAGCAGAGCATATATTGGTTAGTGCCTCTGTCAGGTGTCCCGCCGACTCGATGTATTTGCCGTTGATTTGGATCGCCATTTCTTCTTTGGCCTTTTCGGGGTTTAACCTTTTTGTGTTCCAGGTTTTTCTTTTGTTTTTGGCATGCGTGTGGGAGTCTGAATTTCAAATTCAATGTAAAATGGTCGCTCCCCGACTCTTCTTCCAAGACCCTCCATTCTTGCACTTTGGATTGAAGGGTGGGGACAGTATCGTAATGTCTATTATTGAGGCGGATATCCCTCGTCTAAAAGTCGGAGTGTCACCCACGTTTGCAACCCCCAGATCGGCGGCCGCAACAGCCTCTGCCAGAATGTCGCCTCTTGGGTCGCTTATGTTGTTGCCCCATTCGGGAGACTTTGCATTGAAGTCCCCCGCCACTATCGCTGGGATGGTGTTTGATCTTACGCTGTCTATGAGCTCGTTGATATCTGCCTCGTATTCTTGCCTTGTGTTGTTTGGCGAAATGTAGCAGCTATAAAACGCTATGCCGTCGCTCTCAACCCACACGAAACAATTTCCGTTTCCGCCTTCACCGCTTGTTTGCGAATCTGATAACCAGATCGCCGCTTTCTTGCAAGTGTTTGTGTGCCACTTATTGTCTGCTTTCAGGGCCGCCAAGTTGGGCTCGCTTGCCAGGACTACATTTATCTTCCTCCTTTTGCCGTTTCCTGCAGAAGTTTGTGTGCCAGGTGTGCTGTATGTAAGTTGATTTGTAGCACTTTTTTTTCTCTTGGCAACTTGTTTGCTGGACAGCCGAGGCTTGTAGTGCGGTGACCCTCCTGTTGACAGGTGAGGCAAAAGGGCTTTTCGTCCGTACAACTATTGGCAAAATGGCCAATCTTGCCGCACTTTAGGCATTTTTCCGATCTGTCTTCTGCTTTGCAGTTCTCAGTCTTGTGTCCCGTTTGCCAGCACCTGTAGCATCTTCTTGTCGGGGGTTCTTCTTGGATTCTGCACGAGTTAATTATGCCGATTCTCACTTGGGTTAGTTTGTCGAGTATATTCGCTGTTGCCCCTCTTGCCTCAACTCGAGCAATCTGGGTGCCCTGGTAATATGATCTCAGGTTTTTAAGGATAAGAGTTTCTTCTGGGGCTATTTTCCTGAGGTCTTCCCGAACTTCCTCTTCAGTGGCCAACTCTTCAATGTCCTTAATGGTATAAATTTTCTTGAGTCCTATTAGGTTGGACATTTTCCTTTTGTATTTTACCTTGGATGGCGTTTTCCAGCTTCCCCAGTTGTTGATTTTTTTCAAGTTCTACAATAATGTCGCCTCGTCTTGTTTTTCTGATGCAACTTATGAGTGGGGCGTCGCTGGTGCTTTTCACAGCTGTTCTGAGTGTATCCATAGTCGTGTTGTAATTATCTTTGTTGGCCTTGATGATGAGTGCATCGTTTCTGTTTGGCCGTTGTGGCAGTATTTGATTTGCCCTGCTAGTAAAAACCGTGTTTGGGCGCCTCCTTTGGTAAGTCACCTTCTGGAACGCTTCTTGGGGTCTCTCTGTGCCATCATCCATGAATTGCTTCATGATGGCCATTTGGGCCTTCTCCTCCCGCTCTAGGCTTGTCAGGACTCCCGTACTTGACGGTGATAGGTTCTTGTCGGGCTTTGGTTTGTTCTTGGCAGGGGATTCCCGCCACGACCTGCGCGGCTGTCAATTTTTGTGTCTTCTCTCTTCTTCTCGTCTTTTCATCTTTTTTGCTTTTTCTGTCTCATCTTGTCTCTGTTTTATTCGTGCTTCCTTCATTATTGTGTTGACCTCGTTGCTGAGTACCGTCTGTTGTTTTGATTGTTTCTCAATCAACTCTTTAAGGTTTTCGGTCGCGGCGATTACCTCAGCCAGACCTGGTCCAGATTGTCGTTTTTCCTGTGAAGCACCACCGGTACGTACCTCCTCTGTCATCCTTCGAAGGTCTTCCAATACCTGAGTCTGCGCATGGAACTCTTGTGCTGGAAAAATCGTCTTCCAGTACTCGAGTCCCTGCTTGATGTGGCCGACCTCCTCTCTGACGACAGTCTTGAGTTCTCTAGCAGCTTCCTTACTCTTGGTCGCCTCTAATCTAGCCTTTGTGAGTTCTTCGGCGAGAAGCTTATTTTGTTGTTGAAGTTTCTCTATCCTACCTTCTTGTGACTCAACCCTTGATAAAAGTTTTTCCACGAGTACTTGCTGGTTCTTTACGCTTTGGTGCAACTCGTTAAAGTCAGTTATGGGCGTACTGCTTTCCTTCGTCTGTTGGTTTTCAGCATGTTTAAGACTTGACCCAACTCGTCGCTTCTGGTTTCCGAAGACTCAAGTTCGCGCCTGTAGGAATCCTTGATTTGCCTCAGCTGTTCGAAAACCAAGTCCTTGAAAATCTTCGGGACTGATTTGCATTGGGTGGTCTTAGATTCCGCGTGTATTTTCTTTATGGCCATTGCTATTAAGCCAGTAATATCGTCCTCAGCCAACGATCTACGTCTGTACCCTCCTCCTCCTTTGTCATCCATACCAGTAGCCATTTTTTGCGCCCCGGCCTGGTTAGCCACCGGATGCGCAGAGCAGTCGCTGGTTGACGGTCGGCGGGGGCCCGCTCCAGCGCCCAACTCACCGACCGATACTGGGGTTCCGGGCCCCTGCATCGTAACATTAATTTCCTTTTGTGTATTCTCCATGTTTGTTTTAGTTAGGGGTTTCTGTCGGGGACCCCCACCCTTAGGTATCGCTAGGGACGCCCGCATCACTCCCGGGCGCCATGCAGCTTTCGGCACGATTACCATCACCTTAGCTTAAGAGTTGATCTGACAGATAAACGTCTTCTTCCACCTTGGAGTACCTCTCACGTCAGCCTTGCGGGCTTCCCCTCTCCACCGGGATTGGATACCCGATCTCGAGGTTCCTCCGCAAGTTACCAGGGACCACCAGCGAGGAGGTGTGAGTAGGATTTTGGTCCCCTACTGTACCCTACCTGGATGCTCTTATATGCACATTTCGCCAAAATTTGATATGCGACTTGTATTAGTAACGCCACCTATCGGAAGTTTAAAAACTAAATCGTGACGTTTTTATTGGTCTTTATTTTGTATTATGTTTGACATGTGGTATTTTTGAAAGTACCGGTTCGGTTTTGGAGTTCAACTCACACCAACTAATTTAAAGGAACGACATGATGCTGTAATAGAACCTAGCCAACCCTATGCAAGTAAGACATCTCAGAACACCCAGAAGCTGGAAGAAGAGTTGTGGAAGCTGAACTTGCGTTTCAACCCCAAGAAATGCAAGGCGCTGTGTATAGCCAAAGGCAGCGCCGAGGTTAGAAATTACACAGTCAGCAACCAGATAGTCGCCACAATGGACAGATACGACGACGAGAAGTTTCTGGGGAAGCCAGTGGGGTTCTGCCCAGTAAAATCGACGGCCGGAATGGGCGAGTTTAGCCAGCTAGGGCTAGCAGTATTAACATCCAAGCTTGCCCCCTGGCAAAGAATAGACGCAATGAAGACCTTCGTCTACCCATGCTTTAACTACCCCATGAGGATGGGAAAATACAAGAAGGAAGACTAGGACCGGCTAGATGAGATTTACAGGGCGGAAATTAAAAAAGACGCTGTACCTCCCGCAGGAGGCAGCAAACGATTTCATCTATGGCCCCCATAAAAAGAACTTTTTCGGAATATCGAAGGCAGCCGAGTTATGGGACCTAACCATAATCGACACGGCATATAAGCTGCTGACTTCACCGGACCTAATTATCCGCGAAATGGCTCGGAGTGAGCTAAGAAGGACGGTGGCGTTTCGAGCCGTAACTGAACAACCTCAACAAATCACCATGGAGGAGTACCTGAGCGGTACACAGACGGAAGCGCTGTCCAGACGGGGCAACGAAATCTCAAACCACTGAACGGGAGCAAGAAAGGTGTCGGCGAGAGTAGGCGTCGCTTGGACATTGCCAGAGGGGGAACCCCACTTGCACCTGGGAACCAAGACGGTCGACCCCACTAAACGAAGGAAAGTCCTTGCCACCTTACGCGCCTCAAAGAACGAGGAAAAAAACCGCGAGACTGGGCGGGCTAAGAAGTCTAGGAAAAACTTTAAACAGCTTCAGCCAAGACCTGGCCAGCGGCCACTTTCTGTCCGATGGAAGATACACCCGCTTCGCAGACTGGAGGTTCATTCACAAGGCGCGACTAAACTTGGTCCCTTTAAAAGCCAACAACAAGAGAGGCCAGGAAAAGTCGTGCAGACGCTGCCCGTACCCAAGAGAGACCTTGCCGCATGTACTGCAACACTGCATGCGACACTCGGCGGCCATGCAACTCCGTCACAATGCCATCGTGGCACGCGTCAAGAGAGCAGCCGAGGGCAAAAAGTATGCAATCGTGGCAGAAAATCAGGCAGTGGTACAAGGTCTACTGCAACGCCCTGACCTGGTAATCGCAAAGGGCAGGAAGGCCCGTATCATAGATGTCACGGTGACATTTGAGAACGGGAAGCTGCCCTCGACCTGGCCCGTACCCAAAAAATCCAAAAGTACGAAGAAATTGGGCAGCGCCTTGAGCAGGATTACCAAGAAGTCACGGTGGAGCCTATAGTGGTGGGGCACTTGGTTCGTGGGACAGAAAGAACGACAGATTTCTAAAAACCTTAGCCTCCTACAGTTACGTGAAAACTATGAAAAGGTGGTGCGTCAGCGACACGATTAGATGGTCGAGGGATATCTACACCGAGCACCTAACTGGGGTTAGGCAATATGGAAACGAGCAGCAAGACGAAGAAGAGCAAGAACAAACTACCATCTAGTGACGCTGCAAGCAGGACTTCTTGCCTACTCACAACATAAGCTTTAAAAAACTGTAAATAATTGTAAACTGTAAATAATTGTAAATTGTAAATACCTAACATTGTGTACAAATTTAATGATATTCTTGAATAAATCTGTTCTTATCAGCTTAATATCTGATACGACCCGCATGCGGGTCCAGTATATTAAACTTATTTTTGGAAATGGATAGAGGTTAGGGGGCTTGCTCCACCTTTATCACGGGTTGACCTAGCATTGCAGTACCGTCGGGACCGGCCCAATAATTTAAATGAAACAAAATTACAACATTTCCCACCTCCTATTCAGTAGCGAAATAATAAACTAAAATTCATCCCCACTACAAATACCAATAGAAAAGGTCAGATAGCAGCGCCAAAATTTGAAATTGGTGAAATTAGAAAAATTAATTGAGGGGTTTAGAAGGTTTTCTAAGACTTGTCTTTTTCTAAGACAAATTTTTAAATAAAATTTTTTTCCAAGTCCAAACCTTTGGGGGGGTACCCCTCTTTAAAGCAATTTTTTAAATTTCTGCCTTCAAACGGCTATATCGACATAACTATTAATTTAATGATATTAGTAGATTAGTAATTTCTTAAAGACAATTTACTTATCTACAAATTAGTTTATAACCTTCTATTGTCTAGGATGAACGGATTTTAAGTTATGAATTAAATAAAGAGAAGAAATGTCGAAAAAATTCCAAGTTTTATTGTTTGTTTCAAACCCTGTATTTTTTAAACTAAACTACTTATAAAAAATCTAACGGCCCTATTTTTGGAAAACCAATCCATTTCACAGAAAATTCTAAAATAATGAAAAAGGTTGTAACATTACACTTTCACTTGTGTTGTTACATAAATTTTATTTTATTTAATTTCAAATTTTACCAGGGTTTTTGATAATCTTAGTTGGCACTATGTTTTCCTATTTAGATAATCTTACTTTCTGATAACCCCAGTGCTCAACTAAGACCTCAAGAGCACGCATATATTTTTATTTTGGTGCAAATTTTTATCTGTTTTAAACCTACTGTGATTTATTCCATCCTTCATATCACAGGTAAATTACATTTAATTTTATTTTAACGATTCTGACCACTTATTTTTAGTGGGTTTTAATGCCACGGTATAATCTAATTAATTGCGATTCATTACGTATTTTTGGTGCTGCGTTATATTGTTGCAATGGCGCCAAGTCGTTATCCGTTTGGAAATCTTTACACCTGTACTGATATGAAAATTTAGCCCACCGATAAAAGTCGACCTTCGTCAATTAACTTTTATATTGGAGCTGTTACGGAAAATTATTTTTCATATTTTCTTGGATTTTGGACTGTTGCGTTTAGTGGATGATAGGGTCCTCGCATTTTTTAGACGATGGTATTCTTGAAGCTTTGTGAGAGCTTCTATGCTCCTGATCAAGATGCCAGTTGTTCCTTGGCAGGCCTTTTGATTTACCACGAAGACAGCTGTTCCTTTCTTTTTTTACCTCCGTTTGAAGTTAGACGAAGCGTTTGTAACGAGCCATTGCTATGAATTTGTGTAGTTTGCTAATCAGTTTTCAACATTGGTAGTTGACGTTGTCGACCTGAAGTTATGTTTAATCCATTCTTGTGTCTTTATTTGATTTTAGTAAGCTTCCGGAGATAACCTGATGTGGGACGATGACGTGATTTACTCTGAAATTGAAGGTAACCCGAAATGGAAGGTATTTTAAAGAATCGATTCATGATTTTGGAAGTCTCTAGGTAAGTGAGCTATGTCAATGAAGATTCGGGATGTGTGTTTAACTGCGCTTCAGGTGGGACTTTTTCTTTAACGTCAACGTTTTCTCAACAAGAATTCAATTGTTGAACAATTCATAGTAATGGGAGTCGACTTGAACCATCACTAGCCTTCAGCTGTGTGGTTGTATTTTGCTTTAAGAAGTTTACCCTCAGGTAAACTTACTTATTTAACCCTTGTTTTTATTATTTTAGCCTGTAGCCTTCAGCTACTTGCTAATGTTACTTGCTTAGTTTTTTTTTTTTATTATGTGTTTGTTCTGATAAGGAATTGAAAATAAATGTCACCACAACTGTTTACTATCTTTGCTTTGGTTAAATTAAACAATTCTTCCTTTCTTATACGTTTTATTTACTTTAGCTGGCGCCCTATTTACATCATTTTTTCCTCATACTGAGCTATGCATTTTAATTACGAATCCACGACGGTTTTCGAACCACCCCCGCACTTCGACTAAATACTTAAATGTATAAGAGTTAGCCGATCGTGTAATAAGAGCTACGATCAAGCAAGTGGCTAGCGTGGCAAAATTAATAATTATGCAATTATTGCAACAAGGTTGGTACAAAAAATATAATAGTCATACAGGGTGCCTCTGTGTGCATGGTAAACCTTTAAGGTTGTGATAGAAGACACTTTTTAAGATATATTTTTAAATAAAATTTTTGTCCTAGTTTAAACCCTTGGGAGGTACCGCTCTTTAAAGCAATTTTTTGACCTTGTTCATTATTTTGTTTGTTTTTGTAAAATGAGTTGATTCCCCAAAAAATGTTAATAAAATAAAATTATAGTTCGTTAAATTTGCAATCCAAATTGGGCCATTCGTTTTTGTAAATAGTTTCGTTTGAAAGATACAAGATTTGCAAGAAAAACGAAAAAGAAAACTTTCAATTTTTTAACATTTCATCTCCTAATTTAATTCATAACTCGAAATCCGTTAATTCTAGAGGATAAGAATTAGAAACCAGTTTGTAGATAAATAAATGATCTTTCAAAAATTACTAATCTATTAATACTATAAAATCAATGGTTACGGTGCTATGACCGTTTGAAGGCAAAAATTCCTTAAGAAAGGGTACCCCAAGGGTTTGGAGCTGAACAAAAATTTTATTTGAAAATTTGTCTTAGATAAGTGTCCTTTATCACAACCTCAAAGATTTACCGTAGGCACGGTAACACTCTGTATAACTATTAAATTTTTTTGTACCGACCTTGATGATTATTTTGGGATTTTTTGTGAAATGGGTAGGTTGGTTTTCCAAAAAAATTTAGTAAACTGAAGTTATAGCCCGTTAAATTTTCTATCCGAATTGTTGCGTTAGTTTTTTTGTAAGTAGTTTAGTGGAAAGATACAGGGTTTGTAAGAAAAGTGAAAAAATAAAACTTACAATTTTTTTAACATTTCTTCTCTTAATTTATTTCATAATTTGAAATCTGTTCATTCTAGACAAGAGGTTATAATCCATTAAGGCTAAAAAATTAATAATATCAGAGCTATGACCGTTTGAAATCAGAAATTCAAAAAATTGCTTTAATGGGAGGGATCCCCCAAGGGTTTGGACTTGGACACAAATTTTATTTAAAAAAGTTGTCTTAGAAAAGTGTTCTTTATGACTAACTCAAAGGTTCTCCACGGTTACGTAGACACCCTGTACATAAAGCTGCTTGTCTTCATTTATCATCGAAATTCATAGCCCAAACTGCCGGAGCCAGAAAGCTGAAATTTTGGGTGCACCTAGAATGACCGTCAACGAGTCAGGAAAATTCCAAAAACTTAAAAGAGGCCCCTTTCGAGGCTTCCTTTTTTACTTCCTTATTTACAGGTCGATTTTTGATTTTTTTGGTTTCATTTTGTTCACTTAATCATTTTATTTGCATTTATCGAAAAAAAGAACAAGATCGTCGTTAACTTTTACGAGATTTTATCGCTTTGCAAGTACAAATTATATTTAGCAATGTGTAGGCAAAACGGCGAGCGGCAGCGAAATTTTGTACAGAGGTGGGTGCGATAGGTTTAACGACGACAAAATTCTAAAAACTTGAAAAAAGGGGACCCCGCCATTTTGATGGGGTCCTAAAAGATTACTTTTCTTAGCTCCTAATTCCGTTATCCTAGCTTGAAATTTTGATTTCGTTTTTTCTACTTGGTCCTTATAAAGATTCCGATACTTATCTGGAAAAAAATAAATACCTTCTCGCTCTAATATTCCAGTTACAAGCTCCCGAAGGTTCAATTCTGTTTCCGAAATAGTCCATTCATATAGCTTTTCCGAAACACATCAAAAATGCAAAATTTGACTGTCCGTGATGATATAAAAAGTGCGGGGTCTTGTGGATCACCCTGTATAACCAATTATTATTCCGCTACTTATAAATTGTTATAAATTTTTTTATTTTTCAGAACATTCGTGTGTAATTAAATCTAAATTATAGAAAGAAATAAATAGCAAATTGTAAAAGTGTAAAAATTATTTTTATTACTAGTGCAAAAGTAGTAACAAGGTTTCTCAAAAGACGACGCCTGGATGCATGTTGCTCGGAGCAAATATCATCAGAGCAAGCCCAAAAAAATTTGAAATCTAAAAAAATAATGGAAAAATATGAAGAAAGTGTAGCACACATCAGTAACCGTATTAGGTATATATTATACTGATCAATATGATACACTATATAAACTGATAGCTAATTACTCTTATTTATTTATTATGATATTCAAATCTAGAACACACTACCACATTTACACATTCTTGAACTTTATTGTGCGTATTAATTACTTAACACGTTTACCAATCGTTAAATCCACTTATTAAATACTATATAAGCAATTACTTTCTGTTTGTAATGGTATAGAAAAACAGTAGCGAAAAATTGAATACAATGCCTAAATATTATTGCGATTATTGTGATACGTATCTTACGCACGACGCACCAAGGCTTAGAAAAATCCACGTAACAGGCCGAAAACATCGCGAAAATGTTATAAATCATTATCAAAGCATCGTGGACGAAAACACGCAGAAAATGATCGACGAAATTACTAAAAACCATGTATACAATAAACCTATTGACCAGGGTTTTCATCCTTACATACCAATAAGTTATAACCAAGTCGGTCCAAGTGGACTAATGGATCCAATGGGGCTGATGTATCCTGGAGTACCAATGATTCCTGGAGTACCAATGATTCCTGGGATGGTAATCTTTCCAAATGTACCAATGCTTCCTATGCCGCCTGTATTTCCAAATGGATTAATACCTCAATCAAATAGACCAATATTACCTGATGAACCAGAAGAAAAAGTGATGCCACGTGTTAAACGTGCAAGAAAGCAGTAATGGAGTGATCAATATTGTAACAAATATTTTGTAAAACTTCAGTTGAAGAAATATCACATTGCTAATAAATAAAGTAATAATGTAAAAATATAAATTGACAAATATATATAACTTCAATATGTTATAAAACCACAATCAATAACGACAACTATGATTTACAAATTTTAAACGTGTTGGTTATAGTTTTCGATATCTCTATTTTTAGGCTCTAGATAGAACCTTGGTGATATTAACTAAAAATTGAAAATAATTAAAATAATAATTCTTCTAGAAGAATTTCTATTACGTATTCTATTTTGTATGAGTGTACATACTCTGTATGGGTACATCTTCCAGAAAAGACCGCTTTTGTTGACGGGTACATTTTCTGATATTTTAATTTATTGCTAAACAAGTATGTACATTGAGTTCTGATTAGCACAATTAAATATAGTAATGACCACAATTTTTTGCTTAGTTCAGTTGAATATATTATTTATCAAGTCCTCTGTGAATTTTTTATTAATGTGCGGTGGTACTTTAAATTTTTTTAGCATTAATAATTGCTAAAATTGCTAAATTAAAAATTGTCAAAAATGAAATTATTATTTGGATATTTTACACGGAGTGATTTGATTTTTCCCTTTAACAAACACCAATTGTTAGAAATCATGCAAAACCCTGAGATCATAAAAGCTGATGAAATTAAGAATAAAAAATTTAGTCATAAGTCTATAGATTCTTAAATTTTTCAAATTTATATGTTAAACAGCACTAAATTAAAAAGAATCATAGCAATATGTATATTCAAGTTATTGAACAGATTATTCCTTTTCGCCAGACCTTACCGGAGGGCAAAAGGAGTAATTTCTGCTGCTACATTTTTTAATTTATGTATATTAATTTGATATCACTCACAGCATAAGTGATTTTAGTGAGCATTTTAGCATAAATGTAACTCGAAATCGAATTGTTTTTATTGTTATTCTTCTACGTCGTAAGACGTTCTTTAATGACGTCAAATGAGTACATCATTTATTGGGAATATTACGTCGTCGACGAATAATTACCAAAAAATGACAACATTATATGATCTGGGTTATAAAGAAGTTGCCACGAGGCCGCCTCCCGCTTTTGCGGATTTTTGCAACCCCCTACCTACCTGCTGGTATCTAACAAGCTTGAATTTATATAATTAACATTAAAAATATTGAAATATAAAATTTTTCTGGGCAAAAATTCATTTTATGGATGAAAGTTATCATTGTCGTTTTTAAAAATTAATTGCGTTTTTATCAATTTTTTAAATTATGAAAGGTAATGCAATAGACGAATAAAAAAAGTAAAATTTGTGGTCAAACCACAAACTTTGGACAAAACGGCACTGAAGAAATGCAATCATTTTATTGGTGCCCTCATTCCCCTTTTTACTCGTCCCGCCACAATTAACCATACCTATTAAAAATTAAATCAAGTCAAGTTTTCTCATCATTTAGGATGAGAACCGCTTAACGTCGGCGTTGTTTATAAGGGATCGTACCTATTTTGGTCCGCCAGCCAGATCTACGCTCAGCCATTGATCCGACTTGTTATTTGGCGCTCTTTCGAGACCTCCCCTCTTAACCATTGGCGATTAGAACTGGCATTTGATTAATGGTCCAATCATTTGGTAGTTTTACCTGGAAAGTTTTCCGGGAGTTTTGAAAATTGGTATTTTATAGATTTCGAGGTGCTCTGTTTGAATTTTACTTTGCCACCTCGGCCTCGTATCGTTGCCGCTCGTGCCGTCATATTGAAAAATGGCGACCAAAAACAGTTTTTTGGCTATATCTCCTTTCCAACTCATTTTGCAATGAAAATAGTTATGTAATAAATTAAACTACAGAAAAATTCCTATAATTTTTGTTCCAACCTTTACAAACCCATCGTCTATATAATTATTATAATTTGAATAATAACAACTTACGTATAAAACAATATAAAAATTAATTATAAAATGATTTTTTATAACAGAGATAGGAAACATAACAATAAATCGGTGCAGTTACAAAATCTCAATAAAATAAAGATAAAATATTTATTATACATACTATAAAATTAAAACATAAAACAAGAAAAGCAGCTTTAAATAAATGCATTGAACTGCTTGCCCTTTTAGACGATGCTTCGAGTTTTCGGATAATTATTCCATTTGAACAATTTAAACATAAAAAAATTAAAGTTAATAGATATTTGCGTTAAAAATTTATCGTTGGTTCAAAATCAAATAAATTTAGAGTTCTGGACATTGGTCTAGGTTGAATAAAGGCTAACTTAGTTTTCGTGACCTTAGGTGCAACTATATCGTACGGAGAGGATTCGCTCGACACAACTCAATTACGTGCCCTGTTTTGAAACACCAGATTTTGACTATAGCACTGCAGTTTTTATCAAAATAAGAATCATGAGTACATTCAAAAATATAGCGACCGTTTGTAAGTATTTTGTGGAAGTTTGTAAGTTCTAACGAGGTATTCTTGAGACAATTTCCAGTATCCGTATCCAACATTTGGACGATCCACTTATATTTCAAGCAAATTATTGCAAATAATTGATCCTCGACTTCGAAAACTAAGTATGCGTTAAAATTTCCAATTTTAAAATTACGTTTTGTTTTCACATTAAATACACAAATAGTATAATATGAAGTCGCGTTTCTCCTCTTCATATAACTAAGTAAACAATCGCCCATCATTTCCAATCTAACAATATTTCTATTTATGCAGCATTCCAGTTTCACTTGACAATTGAAATCAAAATCCAAAATTTCTTTGGTACCATCTAAATTAGCTAATGCAAAGATATCGTTATTATAGCATACAGAGGCAACTGTTTCCGCCTATATTCCAAAGAATCTTTCATTAAATCGAATATTTCGAGTTCGAAATATTCATTCAACGCAAAACAAATAAAGTTTTTGGTAAACCAGGTTTTCCTCTATAAAAATGTATATTCTTCAACTGTTTGTTTATTATGCATTCGTGGGTTGCAATATTCCATACATAACAATAATTGATAATAGAATGATCAAAAGAATGTGATATTATAATAACAAAATCGTCAACTTTTGCAATTTTATCAATTGCTTTATACACGAAATTCTCATTGAAAATAGTTTTTCTAGCAATCCACTAGAAGAATTTATGATTAGTATTTCATCTTCCACGGTCCTTACAATTAAAACATCTTCATCAAAATGTATAATGCGCTGCTGCAGTGGTGCTTTAGGTGTCACGATGAATTTTTACAAACGCCATTTTCCATTTGTATTCCAGTATTCTTGTGTAGATGTAAAAGCTCTGCCAATACAACGAAAATGTTTGTAAAAATTTTGAAATTGCTTTGATTTTACATGTTCGTTCTTCCTATTATAACCGTCTTTTATACATCTTTGTTTCCAGAAGTACTCATAACACATATGATACCTCCAGACTTCGTTACCATTCCATAATTTTTCGATGTCTTCAGGTGTTAGCTGCATTAAAATTTTATACGAAATTTCTCGAGGCAGTTCCATTATAATATCCATTTTGCGTTTAATTTATTAAAGTTTGTTTTTACTTTTGAAAGGTTGCAATTTTCTTTATATATATTAGTTGCTTCAAGTTTTTTTCATTTGGTAATAACCATTATTGCATATACAGGGTTTTTCGTTAAGAACGATGCATTTCTTATTCTGAATTAAGCAAAATCTGAATGTGAAGTTGAACTCAAAAACAGTGAAAAGATGCAAAGAAAAATAATGACATGAAATATCTTTTAATTCCAATATGCAAGGGTCATGTTAGCATTGCTATAAAGGGTAACCGTCGGAATTCTTATGGCTTTCACAAAAGACAGTAGCAGGGACATTTTGCTTTTATTCAGCAAGAGATGTTTATCAGATAGCTATCTATCAGATAAATTAACGTAGTAACCAATCAGAAAACAAAACAAACAAATCAGAAATATGATAGGTAGTGAAGAAAACGAACATAATTGTTTAGTTAATTTATTACAAATATAATAATAATTAATGTTGTTTATCTGTTGATTTAATAAATAAATTCTGGCTACGGCACTGTACTGGTTGTTTCACAAATCTGCACTTTAATTGTTTTCTGAGAAACCCTGTATTAACTCTGTATAGTTATCACTCTGTATAAAAATTTTCTGAGATGGGTTTTCTGTTCTGAAAATCTCAAAATAGAGTTTAACATTTATGTTAATATTGGCGAGAGGAAGTATCAGGAATAGTATCAAATATTTACTGCTTCTAATACATTTCAATCGGAAAATTTTGTTGACGTTGAAAGCATTCGATCCTCTTTAACGAATTTTCAGCCACTTTTGAACGTTTTCCAGCTTTATATAGAATGCATTATTTTTAAAAGGTCATCATTGCATCCATGAGCGCTGCCGCCAAAGGGGAAGGAGGGGTTGTAACAACGAACTACCACATTCCAAGTTCGCGCCTAATCTTCAAATTTAATCGTCGCAAATTACAGTTCGGCGTACCTGTTTTTAATATTTTCAAGTTAGGGGTTATCCACTAATTACGAATGCTCAAAATAATCTAAATCACACCAAACCTCATTTAAAAGGAGGAGTGTTAATGAAAATCTCACGTCAACTTTTTAATTCCGAGGATATACATTATTATAACAAAAACATTATCTATTACAATATCAATTACAAGCATACACTGTAAAAGTTACTCTTCTCTGGTGTGGTAAAATTATAAGGTACATCTTACGTGAGGGGGAGTGGGTATCACACAACATCTTACCAAGGGAAAAGGGAGTTAACAAATTATAAAAAATACACTTTTAGGGTGAATCCGAGATTTGGCATTGTTGCGTTACCAAAACTGACTTTCCACAGCCTCCACTTTGCTTCAGCCGCTACAAACCGTTTACAAACGATTTACTTATTAAAAAATATCCCCCAAGAACGGTCCAACTCGGTAAAATGTGGTAAAATGACTATCAGGGAGCGACTGGTAGCTACCTAACTTTCAAACATTTTTTTATTGAAATTTTTTATAATCACATCTTGGACACGCAAAAGGTTTCTCACCTGTGTGAACTGTAGATACAGCGATATGCGTCTTGCATGGCGTTCAATATTTTCTTTCAACTTTATATGCAAAACATTATTTTCTGATGTAAATTTTACACTGAACTTGCGAACAACTTTTTGCTAAATATTTATAACGACAAATTTCTCACCGAAAAGGTTTTCACCTGTATGATTTCTAATCTGATGTGCTAATTTCCTATTTAACAACATTTATAGCCACAAAACTTACATTCAAATAATTTGAATATTTTAAAATTATTTAAAGAGTAAATTTGAATAATTGACAATCCAAGTATTAGTCACCCCAGAACCGGCTTTGATTATGAGGCCATGATGATAGGGGCCCATGTTTAAAATTTCTGACCTTTTTATAAATATGCTTTCTTGCCTAGGAGTTAAGATAGGTAAATTTTCGCGATAATATTTAGTACAGGAAAACCTTTTAACAAGTCGAACACATGGGCAGGTTAAAATTTTGGAAGCAAAAATCTCATATCCGCATAAAAGATCTGCACGTATGTGTTTACAATTTAGGAAAATCTAAGAACATTTTAAAAATTTTTCTACGGAAATATAAGTTTTAGACCTGGCAACAGTGTGTACCTCACATGGTACGTTTTTTAACTAATTACTTTTATATTTTTTTCACTTGATTATTTATTTCAAGAAAATAATTTTACAAAAAAAATGTAAAAAATTTACGAAAATTTCAGAATTAAGTAGGGTTTCTTATTATTAGTAGTGTTTATGTACGAACAAGAAACATTTTGATTTTTTTAACTGAGAGGAAAAGAGTGTGCCTACTTTTTCAAAAATGTGAATTCATTCCATCGCGAAGTTTTACCTGAAGGAATGAACGCTCGTGTATGCGCTACTGTTTTATGACTCGTGCCATCTAGCGTTGTAGTGCGGTGGTTGATCTGGTGCCGTACACGTCACCTTAATTTTTATTTTATTGGCGGTTTTCGTGTTGTGCTGTGATGTATTGTGGAATTTTATTAATTGAAGATTGAATTGAATGTTACAAAGATGTTTAATTAGTTCTTTGTGGGCATTGGATTAATTCGAATGTGAGTACCTATTTACATTTACAAAATTTTGATATTAACTTTTAGTGAAATCGTAATAGTATTACGCTGGTACCACGTACATATAATACAACGGTTCCTTGCCCTTTGTGGTGTCCCATATAAAGGGTCTACCAATCAGGGTTTGTTTTTAAATTTTAAAAGAAACACATATTTTGTATGAAAATTTTCTAATTCTCTACTGAAATATGTTGTAGGGCTTGAACATTTATGAATGGAAAACAATATCCGGTAAATGTCCTCCACGACTACGTTTGCAGACGTAACGAAAGCACCAGCCTCATTTTCGAAAAAATAGGGACCAATGATGCCCCTACCCATAAACCACACCATACAGTGACACGAGATGGATGTAGTGGTTGTTCAACAACTGCTTTTGGATTTTCAGAAGCCCAAATTCGACAATTTTGCTTGTTAACATACCCGTTTAAGTGAAAATGTGCTTCGTCCGAAAAGATGATTTTTCTGAAAACAAGCACCACGTTCAATGATCCAATCAGCAAATCTAAGACGTTGAGAATGATCTGCTGGCTTTAATTCTTGTACCAGTTGTATCTTATAAGGCTTTAGAGCTAAATCCTTCCGTAAAATTCGCCATGTGGTCATTGTGGACAGGCCTAATTGTTGAGAACGTCGTGAAACCGATAAATTTGGGTCCTCTGTGACACTTTCACGTACTGCAGCAATATTTTCGATTGAACGACATGGACGAGCACATATTTTGTGCTTACGTTTACTACTGAACCGGTGGACTCAAATTTTCGCACTAAATTCGCAATTGTAGTCTCAGATGGACGATCGTTACAAATAAAAATATCGCGAATTTTGCGAAATGTAGTCTTCACGGATCGACCATTTTCATAATGGATTTGAATTATCTTAACACGATTTTCGAGCGAAATCAAAGGCATTATATTAAATGTTGACCTTTATTATACATATGATAAAAACTGAATAACAGAACTGCCTACTTGACCTATTTGAACCAAATTTAAAAACAAACCCCTGATTGGTAGACCCTTTACAAGTGAAACTTGGATAGATTTTCTTTTATAATTATTGTAAGTAGATTTAAATTTTTTTTAATTCCTTTATGTTAAAATATTGCTATTAAAAAATGCAGATACAGGGTGGTCACGTGTCAAAAATTAACAATTATCCTAGTTTGTATAACAAAACATAATTAACATAGTACCTAACAAGTTTTTGAAGAATGTATTGGCTGCACAAAATGTTCTTGAGTTTACTTATTTTTTAAATTTTAATTTGGAACCATTTTAAATTTGTTTTTAGGTTTTTCTTTCTCGATGTGGTTTGTATAGTGTATATACGGATCCCTGTATTTAAAATATTGAAAAATGTTCTGTATTTGATGTAAATTGTACAAGGTAGTATAAACGATGAGAAATTTTAATTCGAAGCAGGAATAATTGCTAACGAAGATGTTGCCAACGACTTTAATGTTAACCGAAATATGATTATAGAGTAGAGGATGCAAATAAATAACTGAGGTTTTACTCCATATAGTATAAATTTGTTTTGTTATATTTTATTAACTATCTGGTTATTCTTTAAACTATAATCTTATTCAGTATCGTAACCACTTTGCTTAGCGTTTATACTCTACTTTGGGGTTCCTGTATTATTTACACATCAGTCAGTAATTGGTTCATTAATAAATTCTTAACTGGGCGGAAAGTAATTAAAGACTCAAACAAACACTTGCCGATATAATAAATTAATATACTATGTACCTAGTTGTTGTTGATTTGATAGAAATGCAATAAATTTGCATTAATTGTCTATTTAATAAAAGTATTTTATCCAAAAACGCAGTAACACTTAACAAATTCTTGTACAATTACTAATCTTTGCAATTAAATAAGTGAATTAATTAAAATTAAAAGTTTTTGGTTAATTTGCTGTGGATATTTATTTTCAATAGACAAAATTGCCAATGATGGTAAACTACTTTGTACTGTTGAATTTCTTATATAATTTTTCAGTTTTAGTTATTTTAATCTCGTAAGAGAGTAAGAAGGAAGGGACTTCTATCCCGGGCGATTGTTATTTCCACCGGTGGGTCAAACTTTTAAACCGACACGTAAGTTCCATTGATCAATTTTAGCTACCTTTTCTAACATGTAATGTCCACCAGTGGTAAACTAAAGTTCCGGGGTCTAGGGTATAAGGGCATAATCTTTTAAGTACGTACTTTTAATTAAGCTGATAAATGTGAACATTGTATGTCATTTCTATGTAGTTTTAAAGTCTAATTTCATTCAAGTTATATCAGTTTTATTTAAAATATTTTTAAAAACTATTCAAAAGTATTTGTCAAAATAGGTTAAGGTTAGTGTTACATTATGATTGCATTATTTTTTCAGAATAATAGGATCACTAGGAACCCGTCGTTGAACTTCCGCACTTCCAAGTAGGACCGGTCTAGGGGATTCTTTAAGGCCCTCCTGGTTCTAGTTCTGATGATGATTTAAAACAACACGAATTTGTGACGGTAAATTACGTAGATGTTATTAGAATTGCTCGTATCATGCACGATCTTGGAATATCTTTGATGAACCCAACCAGGAAATGATCTTGTAGATTTATAGATATAGGTTCATCAATTTAAAATATTGCAATTATACCTATGGATGACGTACATTTGCAATTTAAAGAAAAAGAATAGTCCACAATTTTTGGGAGAAAGTATAAGGTACTTGATGGATATTTGTTTGAATCTTTCGAATACATTTTGTCTTTATTGTTATAGGAAAAGAATGCGATCCTAATTACCCACAGGACATTTAAAGACAATGGTAAGTTTGTTATTTCTGTGAATGTGATTTAATAATTGAAGGTGCTGTTTTTAATTAAAATAATAATTTAATTTTAATTTGCAGATTCTTCGTTGCAGTTATCACACAAAACTCGATAAGTAATTAGTTATAGTCTGCAAGCTTATAACAAGCTTGTTTTATTGGTCAACCAACTTTTATACCAAAATGTATATTGAAAAAATTTGAAAAATGTAAAAAAATAAATTAAATAGAATTGATTTTTATTGTTCTTAATTAATATTTAATTTATTTAATTGAACTTTAATAAAATTTTTAATTTGGGAGGGGCTGGAGAAGGCATGTTAAATTTAAACTTTGAAGTACGGATTCAAAATAGTTCAGATCGTATGATCTTCATTTGTGCAAACTTTATTTTCGTTTCTACTTCTTCTCGTTTTGAGATTTTTAAGAAATACAAGAGCTACATTAATGCGCAGAAGGATTAATGAGCTTCTTAGATTGTTAAATTGTAGCAAATGATACATTTATATATTTTTGATATCGAGTTTTTAAGTTATCTAAAGAATTAGATGGGGGCAAGACCAGAGACATTCCATATCGCATTTTGTATCGAAAATAATTAAAAATAGTTTGTGTATAATTACATAATGTATCTATTATTTTGTTTGTACATATTTTGTTTTTCTGTAATTTAGAAAACTAGGGGTGAGACTGTTTTGAGGCACCTTGTATACAGAGTGTTTGGTATATACAGACTATTTTCGTTTCAAAATTGGGAATGGAAGGATAGAAATAGTTTGGGGGCATGCTAATTTTCAACCAACAATAAATGTCTGTTAGTACTAACAAACGTTATTTTTAAATTTTTGCATGAATGTAATTAGAACTATATTCATATACTTATATAATTCATTTCTTTATTTATTAAAATTCCTAAAGTGGAAGGGTACACACGAAACTAAAGTTTGCACAAACAGGTACAAATGACGAATAAACTATCCGATTTATTTTGAATGAGTGTAACCTCAACAGATTGCAGTTGAAATAATTGAAACTTAGAACCACTTTAATTGAATCTAACCACTTGGGGGTACAGGCATCTATTAGAAGCAGTGCTAGTAATTTTATGTGAATCTGAGACAAAATGTTATACTATATAATTCTCATTTGTGTAACCATGAATTGTAAATAGGTAGATTCAATAGTCGGAAGATATTGCGGACCCGATCTTTATTGACAACCCCTTGGGGTGTGATCAGCAGTGGGTAGTTAAGTTTTGCAGTTAGTTGCAAAAAGTGGTAAGCTGATTTTGTATTTTCTTTATCAATGTGGGTCTATGGACTTCAATTCCACGTTTTTTTATTTTGTAGAATTTATTTATAGAAATAAATATTTGTAGAAATTATAATTTTGTTTCATTTTTTTCGATTCAAAAAGTTACTGAAAGCGGCCCTGCGGCGTAACTACGGCTCTGCCAACAAAAGGTTCTCTGAATTTAAACGGCTGCCGACTTACCTGATATGCCTAATCCCGTAACCAGACGAAAGCTACTATTCGATGATGAGCAAACTCCAACCAATCGGAAAATATACCTATGGAATATTCAATTTATCTCTCGTCACAACGGTAAGGTGCAAAAAAATGAATACTACACTTATTCCGATAATCAATTCACCATAAAATCTAACTTAAATCTTAATTTTAGGTCAACTTCTGGTTAAAACCACATATGTACTTTTGTAATATAACAAGTCTCTAATCTCCAGCTATAAAAGTTGCCAACATTCAAAATTGATATTATTAAAAATGTAACGACATTCGAATTTTGTTTATGCACAGGGAACTTCAAACATTAAATAATTAAAATCAGTAGTCGCAGAAGAGTCTTTATAATTGAAACTACCTAACCTATCCAACACGAATGAATTTAAAAACAGAAGAGCCGATGTATGTTCTGTAACGTAATGACAAATTATCGGGTTACAGCTCTGCCGTTGTGATGTTTTCTTGATAATGTGTTGAGATATACTGGCCTATCACCTCAACTATATATATTTTTTAATTTATAATTAAGATCAACTATGTTTGTCATTCATAAAAAATTTTAATTATTATAACTCTTTAAATTTCTACAAATTCAAATTTGGCGCTGCTATTAAAACTTTTTTATTTTAAATTTTATTATATTTTTATTGGAATAAATTATATATAAATATTAGCTTGTGAATTCAATATTAAATTAAAATTTTAAAATTAACTAAATAATTAAACGAATTAATTTTTTATAAGTTTATATTTTATTATTAAAGTTAAAAATTAAGATTAATGCCCGAGACGTATTATATGTCGCCGTAAGTTACATTTATCATTGGTTTTATACACACAATTGGCACACTCATAATTAGGTTCTTCTTCTGAGTGAGTCTTTTGGTGTCTTTTTAACTCTCTTTCCCGAACAGTTACATAATCACAAATTTTACATCCAAACATTTTCTTCTTTTTCGAGTGAGTTTCTTTGTGTTCTAAATAATTCTTCTTGTGGGATGTTGTGTAATCGCACCGTTTGCATTCGAATGAACCTCGATTTTCTTTGTCGTGCACCAAAAAATGACGAAGTAAGTTGCTTTTACTCGTAGTTTTGTATGAACAACATTCACATTCAAACGGTTTTTCATCGGAATGAGTTTTTAGGTGTTCCGTTAAATGACCCGATCTTGTAGCCACATAATCACAAATTTCACATTTGTACGATTTTTCGTCTCTGTGAATCCTCATATGTACTTTAACCGCACCCCGGCTGGAAAATACTTTTCTACAAATTTTGCAAACAAAACGTTTTCTAACTTCGTCATGAATTTTTACATGCTTTTGTAGGGCACTATCATCCATAAATTTATCATTGCAAATTGAGCATTCAAATGGCCGCTCTCCCGTGTGAGTCCTTAAGTGACGTTCGAAGTTACCTTTCCTCGTTGTCTCATAATCACAAATTTCACAACAAAATTCTTTAACGTCTGAATGTATTTTTAGGTGCACGTTTAACGATTTTTTATACCCAAATTTGGAATCACAAATGTGGCAACTAAACTTTTTTCTTGAACTCGCCATTGCTAGATAACGATCTAAAAAAATATGTTATGGTTTCTTTATAATAATACACTTCTATAATATTTCTTACCAACTCTAATATTCTGTACCTTATTATATTTTAATCAATTAACACGTGCGTTTATACTTTCATTTATTTGACATCTACTAGCATCATTGTTGCCAGATTTTAGAAAACCTTGGCTCTAAAAAAGCGCTCAACAGCGCAATTAATTGATCATATGGCGCCAAATTTAAATTATACTACCCTTTGTGAAACCGGATATTACATAAACATAATTTTAAATAATAAATATAAATTAAATAGAACGTCAAGTAATTAACAATTTCAAATATATTTCTATTATCAGGGCCGGTGCCAGGGGCAAGCAGCCGCTTCCTTCAGCAAAAAATAATTTTTTTAAATTAAATTAATAACAATCCTAAACTACATATTGCATAATACAAATTAATTTTATTTCGAATATTACAATTATTATTATATTAATATTATTTCAGACAAGAGACTTATATAATTAAAAAAAAATTTGTGACTTTATAATTGAGTTACAAAATTTAATTTTCTCCAAACGTTAAGAAAACTTGACTTTATATCATTCGATTATCAAATTATCAAAGTGGTAATGTTGATTATGTCAAAATCAAGTAACAAAGTATCAAAAATCAAGTATTATTATTAGACAGGACCGTAATTAGAAAGTATCGTCTATTACTATTGGTCAGTTCGTAATAACGGGGTGGAGCCTAGTCCTAAGTCCATGGTTACTGGTGTAGCAGCACAGGGCTTAGAAATTAAAAAGGATAACTTTTAAAACAAATTACGGCATTTTAGGTTAAATTAGATTTTGAAACAATTTCAAAATAATATGAACATCGAGTAAGCTTAGGAAATGTATTTATTGTTCATTATTAAAACATACATGGTTACAACATTTATCTGAATTATTAGCTTAACAATGGCAGGAAGCTAAAAATACAAAAAAAAAGTTTGTGTTTGAAACTGTGATGTAAGAAGCTAGAAATAATTGCGTCCGACAGGCCCGTAGCCAGGATTTCATTTCGAGGGGGCACTTGTAAAAACTTTCTAACTTGAAAATACCTACACCTAGTTATTTTCAAAATTCAAATTTTTTACTTTCAAAAAGAATTTTTTTTTAACATTTTAGGGGAGGGGCTACGGGTCTGCTTACTCATAATCTGTAAACATTGAATGTTTTGCCTATCAAAAGTGAGGCACTGAAGAGTATTCCACACCCTAGATCCCCCGGTTTGTGCAGTTTATTTTTATTAGAAATGAATTGAAGCTGTCAGCAATCGATCTAGAAAAAAGAAGTTATCCTAACTTTAACAAGTCATACTCAAGAAACTAATATTCCAATTCGCCCAAATTATAAACTATACTTCTAGAGACCGGGGTCTGGGGTGGAGCACCCCAGGTACATAAACTGTCTTCTTCTTCCTCTTAAATTAGGACTAGGTCCTGTTATATCAATAGTAACCTCGACAAGATCCGAAGCTACTGCTGGTACTTTGAGCATATTATTTGTTTACATCTGAAGTAGTTTGCGACTTGCTTCAGATGGTGTCCTATATTATCGTTAATGATGGCAATTCATCAACATGGAGGACCACCGGCTTTACGTGCCTTCGAAGCACGGAAACGGTCATAGATAGAAAAGATCAGAAGAAACTTTCCTTTGTATACTCCTCCGGGTTCGAACCGGGTGCCTTAGCATCAGTAGTCGATCGCTCTAACTACTGGCCAGTGACCGCTCTTAATTAAACTGTGATAGATAAATTTTCAAAAGGTCATTACCAGTAAGCGATTAATAATGAAAGGCACAAGGAAAAAAGCAGGACCGAGAATCTGGGGAGAGTTTATGAATTCTTCCAGCATAATATGTCATTGTTCTCAAGAAAACTAAAGCGCTATAAAAACCTTACTCACTGGCTCGCAGCCAGGATTTCATTCAAGGGGTTAAAACTTTTTAAATATTATATAAATAATAAACCCTACTCGTAAAAGGTAAACATTGAATGTTTTGCCTATTAAAAGTGAGGCACTGAAGGATGTTTCAGACCTCCGGTTTGTGCAGATTATTTTTATCAGAAATGAATTGAAGTCAGCATAACCGATCTAGAAAAAGAAGTTATCCTAACTTTAACAAGTCATACTCAGATAAGTAATATCCCAATTACCCCAAATTATTAACCATACTTTTAGTGACCGGGGTCTGGGGGTGTGGAGCACCCCACTCAAACTGTGATAGATAAATTTGCTAATTTATGGTCATCAGTACCTATTAAGCGATTAATAATGAAAGTTTTAGCACAAGGAATATAAAGCAGTGACCGATAATCTAGGGGGAAGGGGGGTTTATGAATTCCCCCCAGCATAATATGTCATCGTTCTCAAGAAAACCAAAGCGCTATTATAAACCCTACTCATAATCTGTAAACATTGAATGTTTTGCCTTTCAACAGTGAGGCACTGGAGGGTGTTCCACACCCCAGACCCCCGGTTTGCACAGTTTATTTTTTATTAGAAATAAATTAAAGATAGCAGCATAACCGATCTAGAAGAAATCTCTAGAAAAACTAATTAATCCTAATTTGAACAAATCACATTCAAGCAATTAATTTCCCAATTAGGCCAAATTATAAACCAAAGTTTTAGTGACCAGGGGATCTGGGAAGTGTAGAGCATCTCCCCCCCCCCTCCCGGAACACTCAAACTGTGATAGATAAAACTAAACCTTACTCACGGGATCGTAGCCAGGATTTTACTTAGGGGGGGGGGGGTATAAAAAACTCGAAAAAATTTTGTATCTTAAAAATACTTACTTCTATTTCTTTTCAAAATTCAAGTTGTTTACTTTCAAAAGGAATTTTTTTTACATTTCGGGGACTACGGACCTGGCGTCACATAATGTGGGTTTACGGATGTATATTTTGAATTCAATTTTGTGGTTTTGCATAGTCAGACTCATGTCGAGGTAGTTAAAAGTTCTATTAGTTTCGTGTTCTATTGTGAATTTGACATATTTTAAGATATCGTTTATTTGTCTATGGAACTTCATTGGGTTTTCGGTCGCTACTTGTTGGGTAACTCGATGAAGCACATCAAGGCCAGAAGGGGACGAAATCTGACCGTGTTTGCTTATCACTTTTCTGAGTAAACTTCGGATGACTGATCTTTATCCAGGCCTAGTTTTATTTTAAATAAAACAAAACAATTTCGGTGAAAAAAATAAAGGTAACTTCAATAATAACCAAATAAGGATTATTAAGTGTTATTTACACACGGATTTTTAAAATTAATACAAAATAAAAATAATTTACAAAAAATATTTATTACGCACGGTTTAAATTTAATTACTAAAAAAATATAAATTATTTACACACTATTAATTAATTAAAATAAGCGATAAATTTTCTGAGTACGGTCCTGCTTGGTTTGTTGAAGGTTAGATTTCTTAACAAATAAAGTTTGTTTTCGAACCCGGACTTTTTCAAAGTGTTAAGTTTGGTTTTCGTCAGGTATAAAATTATTAAGTTGTTAATTACTACGTAATGTTGAAACGTGATTATTTATTATAGGGAAATCTAATTAAGTTTAAAGAACTGACTGTATAATGAACGGAGTGGCTACTGGACTGTTATCCGAGACGTGCGGTTACTTGCTTTGCTTGTTTTAGTTATTACTGGTAAGCAATTATTTATCAAAGCTTTCTAGATCGTTTATGTCTTTCGCAGGAGAAAATTGTGATTTTCGAATTCTGATAATAATGTTACGATTTCTTTCAGTTCGGCAGACGCGGTTTAGAATGTGTGTTTACGGCGGTGAACTACTTGACTTTTTGAAAACGGAAGTTTTAAAATCGGGAATAAACAAAAAAGGATGGATATTACACAAAACGGCCAATCGCCCGTCCTATTAAAAACAGTTGCAGCTTAGGCTCTCAACGGGGGTCCCTCTCAACAGAACAGAAAATCATTTGATGAATTTTTGGATAATGATTTTGGCTTCCGGGAAGCTCAGGTACTTTCTTCTTGTTCATCGTAATTGAGGACTAAGTCCTCAAGGGATTATCTTAAGATCCAGAGGTCCAACTCTCGTACCACCTTTTGGGTGGCCGTCCTGGAAGTCTTCTGGAGATGGGTTTTCCTGTCATCGCTATTTTGGCCAGTCTGCTTTGGTCTATTTTTTCTAAGTGGTCTCTCCATCGCCTTTGTCTTTCTCTTATCCATCGTACGATGTCTTAAATTTCGCATATGTGTAGGATATTGTCGCTTCTTACTTTATCCCCCATTGATTGTAATGTTCGCATTTCTGTGACTTTTTCTGTCTTGGGGGTTTCTTTTCTTGTCTCCACAGCGTATGATAGTATAGGTCTTGATATACTGCAATGAAGTATTTCAATATTTTGTAGTTGGTTTTTAAAAAAATTTGCGTGCTTGAAGTATTTTAAGTAATTGGAGTACTTTTTAGTTATTGAATAATGTTAAGTAATTGGGGTACTTTTAATTAATTGAACTGTTTTTAAGCAAGTGAATTACTTTTGAATATTTGACCTTTTCGGTACTACAGTTCAAATTTCGCTAACTTTTAGTCGGCATTTGTCGAGCGAGAACATAAAGCAGAAACAGTGAATTTAAAAATTACATATTTTGAGAGTAAATGTGCGATTTTAAAATTTCAAGATGGATTCGATTTCTTGAAGTATGCAGAAAACATTTCTGTATTAGTTCAATCAAAAAGTAAAGTTCATCTGTTTGAAATTCGGTCATATTCGGTCACCTCGCGAAGACGATATAATTTTAGAGACTTCCATCAGGGTTCTCACTTGTATGGAAAACTTGGAAAAGACATGGAATTTAAAACTTGTCATGGAAGTTAGAATTTTAAATTTTAACACCAATGTCAGGGAAAAAAATTTTGTTAGGGAAATATTTTAATTTCTATAATATTTTCGGATATAATATTTTTAAATTTGAATTAATTTTTTTTAAATTTTCAAATTTTTTTAAATTGGTGCATATCCTGATAACCAGACAACTCAAAAATAAAAAAGAAACCGTAAGAAAGTACTGGCGGTTTAACATACCGTAAAAATCATTAGTTTTGTCACTTTAATCACTGGTTTTTGGGTAGTTAACATAATATGTTAAGCACTGATTATTATCGTTTGTGAAACCCTAATAGTTACTTAACAGATTTAACCTCTGATTTAACTAATCACTGGTTAAATAATAATTATTATACCTGGGTTTTTGCAACTGAAATTTAACTTTATCAATAATTTCTAATCAATGCTTAAATTCCTTAACAGGCATGTAGCCAGGATTTCATTTAGGGGTACTTATAAAATTTTCCAATTTATTTTCTAAATTCAAATTTTTTACTTTCAGAAAGATTTTGTTTTACAATTGAAGTTGAGGGGGGGCGTGGCAATTTATCAACACACGTTAATAATTAAATTTCTGAATGAACATATCGACACTTCACAGGTCAATTAGCGTAACTCTCAAAATTTCGAAAATCGAGTTATGCATATATTTGGGTTCCAAATGTCGTTACACACTTTTTCTGTCATTTTTTTAAGCAGAATTATGAATTTAAAGCGTTAAAATCATTGGAAAAGTCATAGGTATTCGCCTAATTTTAGCGCCAGGTCAAATGGCTTAACCATCAGGCGTAAGCCTCATAGCAATACAGCTAACAAGGAGAGACCTGTCAACTTTCCCTCACTGAATTGATTCATTTTCATTGTGCGTGTAGGTCTTGTATTGGACTTCAACAGGTGTAAGGATAAGGGCACGCTTCTTTGCCAATTTCAAGAAAATTGAATTTGAATAAAAATTAACATAATTTTGGTAAGTTGTCAATAGAATTGCGTAAGATTCCAAAAAATAAAAACATATGCGAAGGGTACTGGGATCGCATCCAGCTCCTCCCAATTTAGTTTTTTATTTATTTGATTATTAATTCTTCCCAGTATAATTTTAGTCATCATTCTCAAGAAAACCAAAGCGCTATAATAAACCCTACTCATAATCTGTAAATATTGAATGTTTCACCTTTCAGCAGTGAGGCACTGGAGGGTGTTCCACACCCCCCAGACCCCCGGGGTCTATAACTTTGTTTTATTGAAATAGGTATTAGTTACTTGATTTGTTAAAGTTAGGATTAATTAGTTTTTTTAGAGATTTTTTTTTAGATCGGTTATGCTGATAATTTCAATTTATTACTAATAAAAAATAAATTGCACAAACCGGGGGGTCTGGGGGTGTGGAACACCCTCCAGTGCCTATCTGCTGAAAGGTAAAACATTCAATGTTTACAGATTTGTTAGTAGGGTTTATTATAGCGCTTTGGTTTTCTTAAGAACGATGACATATTATACTGGGGGGAATTTATAATCCCCGATTCTTGGTCTCTGCTTTATATTTTCTGTGCTAAAAACTTTCACCATTATTGCTTAATACTGATAAACATAAGTTTGCAAATTTATCTATCACAGTTTGAGTGTCTCTTTCCTCCCCCCAGGTTTCGACAACTTTGGTTTATAATTTGGGCTAATTGGAATATTAGTTACTTGAGTGTGACTCCGCCGATGCCGGTCCCAAGCCCGGAGGAAGAAGGAGGAGGTGAAGGAGTACCAACCTTGTAAAAAAACCTGGGTTCATCTGGCTCCGGATGATAGCACCCAGTAAGGGCCCCTGTCTAGGGTTACAGATACAAATCATTCAACGGTCCGATGAGCAGAAGAAGAGTGAATTTATTACACTTCTCAATGGTCGAAGAGCGGAAGAGCTACAAAACAGGAGAGATTTAACCTCTCTAGTCCAGAAAGATAATAAATCTATGGGAAGAAAACCCTGAAAAATAAATAACCCGGCCCTCCAGGTTCGGACGTTGAGCAGGATGGTTAGTAGCCAACTCTCGTAAAAATTACAATACTTGCAGTTCCCAAAATTGCCTCGGATATCGGTATGGATCAATGATGACGAATAATGCAGGAAAAAAGGACAAACGAAAATGGATTACGAATAAAATAAGATTAGCAGCCTGGAATGTCAGAAGTATGACACACAAAGAATTAGAAATAGCAGCAATAATGTCTAAACAAGGTATAGATTTTGCAGCGATAACAGAAACAAAAAAGAAACTGCGGGCACAGAGCATGTAGAGGATTATATAATGATTTACAGCGGGGGAGCAAGGCACGAAAGAGCTGCTAAGGGTGTAGCAGTATATATACACAAAAATGGGAAAAACAAATAAAAAATTATGAATTCATCAATGAAAGAATCATAACAATAAAACTTAAAATTGAAAGAGGGAATTTGACGATAGTAGCAGTTTATGCTCCTGAAGAAGGGAAAACGGACGAATCCATTGCCTTTACGATACCCTCCAACAAATTATGGACAAATATAACAAAAGTGATCAACTGATTCTTCTTGGAGACCTAAACGCTAGGGTAGGTAACAACCCCATACCTAATGTTGTGGGAATATTTGGCGAACCAGTCTGTAATAATAATGGAAATCTTCTTAAAAGTTTTGCTTCCTTTAATTGTCTCAAAATAACAAATACCTTCTATCCGCAAATACGCCGCAATCATATTTGAAACTAAAATTAGTTGCAAAGAGGAATCCATAGCCTGAGCTGCATATGTCACGAATACGACTTAAAGATATCCACAAATAAAACTAAAACCATGGCTTTCAAAGGCAAAGAACCATTACGAGCAAAAATAGTAGTCAATAACAACATAATAGAACAAGTAAGCCACTACTGCTACTTAGGATGCGATTTATCATATGACCGCGATAATGATGCAGAACAGAAGCTCAACAAATTTGGATATATATGCGGCACTATAAGAAGATATTTGAAACACAAAACACGAAAAGACACAGTGTAAAGTTTTACAAAACAGTAGCCGTTCCAACTATAATGTACGGGAGCGAGTCGTGGGCACTAACAAAAACAAGAAAGCTCTATTCGGGCCACGGAGATGAAGTTTTGAGAACTGTAAAGGGATGCAGCAAAATGGATCACATAAGAAATACCGATATTAGAAAAGAACTAAACATCTTCAGCATAAAAGACAAATTAAAGGAAAATAAAGTAAGATGGAAAGAACATTTGGGAAGAATGAGTGAAGAGAGACTGCCTTTAAAGATTCTCAAGTATAAACCCGAAGGAAAGAGAAGTCTAGGTAGACCGAGGAAAAGATGGGAACCGTAACAGAAATTTCATGCCTAATACGGAAAGTGCAGAAGAAGAAGAAGAGTGTGACTTGTTAAAGTCAGGATTAATTAGGTTTTCTAGAGATTTTTTCTAGATCGGTTATGCTAATATCTTCAATTTATTACTAATAAAAAATAAACTGCACAAACCGGGGGGTCTGGGGGGGTGGGGGTGGAACACCCTTCAGTACCTCACTTTTGATATGAAAAAAATTCAATGTTTTGAATTTTTTTTGAAAATTTGAATTTTGAAAATAAACAGGTGTAAGTATTTTCAAGGTTGTAAGTATTTTTACTAGTTTTTAACCCCCCCCCCTTGAATAGAAATCTTAGCTACGAGCCCGTGAGTAAGGGTTATTATAGCGCTTTAGTTTTCTTGAGAACAATGACATTATACGCAGGGGGGAATTCAAAATCCCCTCTTCCTCCAGATTCTCGGTCATTGCTTTACATTCGTTGTGTTAAAAACTTTCATTATTAATCGGCTCTATCTGAATGCCCAACACTGATTAGAAATGCAAGAGAAAGGCTTCCCTATAAGGTAAGAAAACTTTCATTCGAGAATTTTCACATTAAACACAAAACTATCGATCTTTCCTGATTACATTAAGAAAACTAATTCTGGCGAAAACATAAACTTTAAAAACATAAAAAGGGCATCTTCTTCTAAAACAGCAATACTATACGCATACATTATTCTTATAAACTTGGAAATGAAAAACTACTTACTCTACCAGAACGCTCTTCTAGAAGCTTGTCGCACCCTTCACCACCATTATTGTACAGCAGCAAATTGGAAATTACGCGAGCAAAGTTTAATGACTTGAAAACATTGGCGGATAAAAATGTAATCCCATATAATATACAGAAACGAATACTTGGAGATGTCACCTGGTGACCATTTGCTTGATGTTCTACCCGAGACGGACGAAGAAGACCCACAAAAGGAAGATGATTTCTTGTCAATACCATCAACTTCTGGGCCAAAAAGGAAACGAAGAAGTAACTAACTTAAATTTATTCAATTTGTAGAATTGTCTTTCTTGATTCACTTTGTAATAAATGCGGTTAGAAAACCTTTACTTTATGTTAAAATTATAAAAACGAACTAACATTTGACAGCAAGTCAATGGGCTTAAGCTACAAGTTTAAAGCAGCAACATTAAAAATGGGTAATATAGGTCAATAGGCGTAACCTATTGTCAGGGAAAACTTGGAAAAGTCGGGGAATTTGCTTTGAAAAATTTAGTGAGAACCCTGTCTATTTTCTAATAGATTAAAAGTAACATTACAGCACCGTATTGCACAAATATCAAAGTTTAGGGCGAGGTTTAGGGCTTTAGGTGGGTCTATTAGCTTACAAAACTTACAAAAATTGGCTGCGCTTTCCTGCGTCATTGGCTGTATTTTTGTTCGTAATTGTGATAACTTCAGTTCAAAACAATCTAGCACAGCTATTATAGATTCATATTGTCATAATAAATGTTATTAATAATAATTTGTGTTCAAAATTATTACCCGTCTTATCTTACCTGAAATATTCATAATTCGTTCTCTCTGAGGTGTCCTTGGACCCTTCTTTATAGTAACGACTTTCGATTGCAGCTGTCCAGTATTCTGCTCATCTTAAGATGCGTTCACATCTGAACTTCTTGCGTGCACGGTTTTCGTGCTTGTAAAAATCCTCAGATAAGTACAGCTATGTGCGCGTACAAATGCTATTTGCGCACGAAAGCTGTGGGTGGGTGAAAGTTATGCATACACATGAGCTGTACGCTACCGAAAATTTTGCGCCCACAAGAAAGTTTTGTTTAATTTAACTTTGTGTGGTCATTTTCGTTCAGTCCTTGCAGAAAAATGTCGCAGAAAATACGTAATATTTTTATTACAAGTGCAACTTTTATAGTTATAAATAGTAGCAGCGAATCTCGTATATCTCAAGAACTATTCGTCCTATGTGAATTTTGTATAGGACATTTTTTATGCAGAATTAAGTAATAAATAAAATATATAATAACCTAAATCGAGGAGATAACCGCTGGTGAAGTTTTTTGTACACATCCCATAAAGTACTTGAAATCTCATGTAAAGTACATGAAGTACTTGCGAAGTACATGAAATATTGGTAAAATACATGAAGTACGTGTAAAGTAGGTAAAATATATATTAAGTATTTATATTGAAGTACAAAAGTGAAGTATCATGAAGTTAATAAATTTTTAATGAACCAGGCAGGATTCAAGACAAATCAAATTCAAAAATGGCTACACAACAAAAAGAAATTCAAAACAATCAAATACAAGAAATAGTTAAATTTGGGATAAAATTTGAGCATTAGTTCAAACAAGAGATAACAGGAATATTTTAAGTAAAACATTTTTTAATCTTTATTTTTCAGAAATTTCTAAAAGAAACATCATCAATCATAGCACCAATTAATAAACATCAATCCCCCTTTTATTGCGAATTTTTAATTCAAAAAAGGCTAAATCTATTCTGCATTCTTTATTTTGAGTTGGACTTTTTGTTTTTGAATGATTTAGAAAATTAGTTGAGGAGGGGGTGGAGACCTGTTAGATCCCCCTCCCAATATTGAAAATAATCTTAATAATCGTTTGTGCATGATTGTACATAATTTATTTTTGCTTTATCCTGTTTAACCTCACCCCCCCCAAAAGAATATGTCATACTTTTTTTGAAAACTAAAACTTTAGCGGTGAGTTTCTATTATATTTTCAAACCTTTAATATGTTTGCCTGCATTGTAAGATTGGGGTTCTGAAGGGTGTTTTACACCCCCCAGATCCCCTGGATCGAGTAGTTTATTTTTTTATCAGAAGTAAACTGAAGATCTCCCGTTACAGAGGCACTGGAGGGTGTTCCACACCCCCCAGACCCCCGGTTTAACTAATTTATTTTTATTAAAAGCGAATTAAATATATAAGCATATCCCAAGTTTTTTAAAATTAGCTTTTTGAAGCCGAGATCTTCAGTTTACTTTTGATATAAAATAAACTACTTAATCCGGGGGATGTAGAACCCCCCAGTGCCTCTGCAACGGGAGATCTTCTGTTTATTTCTGAAAAAAAAATAAACTACTAGATCCGGGAGTCCAAGGGGGTTCTGCATGTTCTGCAATGTTCTTTATTCTAAAATTTGTGCACTGGAGGGTGTTCAATAACCCCCAGACCCCCCGGATCGAGCAGTTTATTTTTTATCACAAGTGAACCAAAGATATATATTTAATTTACTTTTAATAAAAAAAAATTAGTCAAACCGGGGGTCTGGGGGGTGTGCAACACCCTCCAGTTTCTTTGAAACGGGAGATCTTCAGTTTACTTTTGATATAAAATAAAATACTTAATCCGGGGGTCTGGGAATCTTGGCAAGTCTTTGAAATACCGATGAAGTACGTGAAATACAATGAAGTATCGATGAAGTAGGTGAAGTACCGTGAATTACTGCTGAATTATATGAAGAAGTATGGAGAATTATTATGAAGTACGTGAAGTGTGAAGTTAATTGTACACGATTTCCTCTAGCGGTTGACGACCTAAATTGACGTAAAACTATCAGTTTACGAGATAGTCGTGAAAAACTGATTTTTGCGACCTTTCACCATCAGTCTTTTATTCCTTTAGCGTACACGATTTCGCAATGGGATTTGATATACTATTTCTGATGTTTAAATAGAGATAATCCCAAAGAAAAATTTTCGCCATGATTTTTTTCGCAGATTGGCCTTTTCTGTCTTATTTTCTAGGTTTTGGTATCAACTTTAAAAAAATAGAATAATAATAATAAAAAATAAAATGAGGACTAACACTGACTTCCCAGAAAGGTCGGCATCCCGAAGAGTTTGTTATAGAAGGACGTCCTTAGGACGATTGCCTTAGGGGGGGGGAGATTAGCTAACTCGACTCTAACTAACTATAACCTACAGCCCGATCTACATTTTCGACACAGATTCTTCATATTTGGTATCAACCCGAGAAAACTGAATAATAAAAAATAAAGTGAGGACATATCATTATCATTTTCCGGAAATATCGGCATCCCAAAGAGTTTGTTATAGTTTCAGAATTTTAATTTTGTAAAGACTACCTACTTGTCCAGGTAGATCAAAGGTACAGTAGATGGGTGGACATGCTAGTAGATGTCAAATAAATAAAAGTATAAAAGTTAATTAATTATCTATCTAACTAAAGGTCTTTTCAACGTTCTGCGACGTCTTCCGATTCATCTATTGGCAAGAGGGTATCATAGCATTTAATACTTAAAAGATGTTGCTAGCACCTTGTGAGAGGACCACCGGCTTTAGACGCCTATCAAAGCATGTAGACGGCCATAAAAAGTGAGGCTCTGTCTCTCGTGTTAATTAATTAAAATATAATAATTTAGAGACCCGGTTAAGTGCCCCGGTTCGAATCGGAGTAGAGCTCACGTTGCAATTCTGTCTCCGTGTATCGGGAGGCACGTAAAGAAGGGAGTCCTCCTATGCTAATGAATTACCATCATTAACATTATAAAATAGGATAACAGGCTAGCCTAGGAAGCTGCTTCAGATGTAAAACAAATAATAATACTTTCGGAATTTGGCCGAGGTTACTGTGGGTTAAATAAACAGACCTACGGATATAAAAAGAAGTTAAGAAGCAGAAAATAATTGAATATCACAGTTGGTAAGAAATATTATAGATGTATATTATATAAAGGAACCATAACATATTTTTTTAGATAGATACCTAATAATGGCGAATTCAAGAATACAGTTCATTTGCAACATTTGTTATTCCAAATTAGGGTCAAAAAAATCATTAAAGGTGCACTTAAAAATACATTCACATGTTAAAGAATTTAAATGCGAAACTTGTGATTACGAGACAACGAGGAAATATAACTTGGAACGCCACTTAAGGACTCATATTGAAGAACAGCAATTTGAATGCACAATTTGCAATGATAGTGCCCTACGAAAGCATGTAAAAATTCATGACGAAGATAGAAAACGTTTTGTTTGCAAAATTTGTAGAAAAGTATTTTCCACCCGGGATGCTCTTAAAGTACATGTGAGAATTCACGGAGACGAAAAATCGTACAAATGTGAAGTTTGTGATTATGTGTCTACAAGATTGGATGATTTAACGGAACACCTGAAAACTCATTCCGATGAAAAACCGTTTGAATGTCGAGAAAATCGAGATTCATTCGTGTGCAAAACGTGCGATTACAGAACATCCCACAAATATAATTTTTTAGAACACATCGAAACTCATTCTAAAAACAGAAAAATGTTTGGATGTACAATTTGTGATTACGTAACTAGTCGGGAAAGAGAGCTAAAAAGACATAACAAGATTCACTCAGAAAAAGCGCCAAATTATGAGTGTGCCAATTGTGCGTATAAAACTAATGATAAATGTAATTTACGGCGGCATATAATACGTTTAGGGCATTAATCTTAATTTTAAATAAAATATAAACTTATAAAAAAGTAATTCGTTTAATTATTCAGTTAACCTGTTAATTTTTAAAATTTTAATTTAATATCAAATTCACAAGCTGGTAAAGGTACTATATATACCGTATTATAATTTATTCTAAAGAAAATATAATAAATGTTGATTTCATATAAAATTTAATTAAAAAATAAACAATGTTTTAATAGCAGCGTCAAAATTTTAATTTGAACAAATTAAAAAATGTAAAAAATATTTTTTAATAATTTTGGAAATTTTAGAAATGCAAAAACATAGTCGACTTGAATTAATCGAATTAATCGAAAAGAAAATATAGTTGAGGTGATAGGCCAGTGGAATCTACCAAGTAGAGCACTTTTCATAACACATTACCAACAAAATATCCAAACGGCAGGGCCGTATTCAGCAACATCATCTAATAAAAAGAGCAAACAGAACTTATAATGTTTACAAATATCCCGCTAGATGACCGCGGTTTCAATCTTGTTCGCAATAAACATCGAATTGAACTCCTCCGACCCAGATTGATAAAAAAATACAAAATCAACTTACCACTTTTGCAACCTACTCTGTAACTTAACCACCCCACTTCAGAAATCCAATTTTGTTGTTTGTAGACATCATAAAAAAAAGTCTTGGTATAATGTAAATAGCGGTGTTTGTTTTAGTAAGATTATAAAAAAGAAAACTTTCTGTTTTTATTCTTAACATATTTATTTAAAATTTTATGAAAATTTTACAGATTTTAGGTACTTAAGGCCCCAAACTATTGGTGTCCATCCATTCCGAATTTTGAAACGAAAATATTCTGTATATGCAAAACATTGTGTATACAGGGTTAATACAAAATATCTCAAAAACAGTTTCACCCCCCCCCCAAGTTTTCTAAATTACACGAAAACAAAATATATATAAACGAAATAAAAGATAAATAATTATGGACAAACGATTAAGATTATTTTCGATACAAAATGTGGTATGACATGTCTCTGGTCTCCTCCCCCCTTCTTCCAAGTAATTCTTTAGATATCACGGAAACAGGAAAGGTGCAGACAAAATTAAATTATGAACAGTCATTTACAAACGATAATATCGATTAGCAAATCGATTAACAAATCGGTTATCTGTGTATCATAAGATAATTTAACTAACGAGTATTAAGTTTGAAATTTACGGATAAGTACCGAACAGTATTTTGATTATATATTTTATTTTACATAATAATTATTTATACTTGTAGTTGGATGGAAACTAGTTCTTTTTTAGTCAATTATATACTAAGTCCCCAAAATTTTTACTATTAGAATCTCGTTAATCTGGTCATGCGCGTCTGGAATGCCTGGTATTTCAAGTAAAGGCTTGGAAAAAATACTTCAAATATTTAAAAGTAATTGATGTACTTTATTCAAAGTACTTTTGAAACTAACTTAAAAGTATTTTGTATTTGAAATACTTCGATGAAGTACTTGAGTATTTTGCAGGGTTTAAAAAATTTGAGTACTTCAAATCCTCTTAAAATACTTATAATTTTTTTAAGTAATTGAAGTGCTTTTAAATTAATTCAAGTAGTTGAAAGTAATTGAAGTACTAGTTTTTAAGCAGTTGAAATACTCTTAAGGAATTTGCAGAGGTCAGAACAAAACTTTGTTTGTAGTACTTGTCGCTTAATGAAACTTCTTTGTAATTTTCTAAAAACTTTAATTGTAACATGTCTTAGTAAACATAAAATGCGGAGCGCTGTTTAAGTGTTAACGATGCGAACGCTTGAACCATACTCATCGTGTCTGCTGTTGTCGCAGTGAGTCTGCGTAAAACAATAAAAATTAAAATGCCCGAACATGCCGGCCGCCTTGAAACGTGTAGCGGATTCAAAATACAAAAAATAGAAAATGTGTAACATTACAATACAAGTAAAAATAACATACAAATGAATAATGTGCAAAATAGCAAGAATATAAAAAAGGAAAAACGATTAAACTTAAGCTTCCACAGGAAGAACGCACACTTTAGTAACACATTGTCTAAAAACATGACCATTCGAAGTCTGGACGGACACAACACGAATGATGCCATCCTTTCCCGGATGAAGTCTTGTAACTCTTCCTAGTCGCCATTTGAGAGGTGGCAAGTTGTCATCCTTGATGATGACCATAATTCCAATTTGTAAAAGTTGCTGCCTATCACGTTTCCACTTCGTCCTTTGTTGTAACTCACTAACGTACTCCTTGGACCACCTATTCCAAAAGTGTTGAGTCATGGATTGTAATCGTTGAAAACGAGACAGACGATTTTCTTGTACTTCGAGTACGTTAGTATCTGGCAAATTAGTAAGCTTCCTTCCAATGAGGAAGTGGGATGGTGTAAGAACATTGAAATCGGAAGGATCGATGGAAATAGGACTTAGAGGTCGAGAATTGAGAACCGCCTCTATTTGGGTCAGCACAGTGTAAAAATCCTCAAAAGTTAATATAGAGCACCCTAAAACGCGCTTGAGGTGTGATTTTGTTGATTTGACTCCGGCTTCCCACAAACCTCCGAAGTGAGGTGAATGCGATGGAATGAATTGCCAATCAATACCGTGACCGGCGCAAGATTCTTGCAAACAAATTTGATTTTGAGTAAAAAATTGATTTAACGATTTCAATTCGTTATTGCACCCAACAAAATTTGTGCCATTGTCGGAATAAATTTTGCTAGGCTTGCCTCTACGTGAAGTGAATCTTCTGAGAGTTGCTAAAAATGAGGGTGTACTCAAAGCGGACACCAATTCAAGATGAATTGCCTTGGTAACAAAACATACGAATAAACTAATGTAACATTTGGTTACTTTACAACCGCGACCTAACCGGTCCTTAATCATGAAGGGACCCGCGAAATCTACTCCTGTAATGTCAAATGGAGGTTTCGGTTGCAATCTTGTACTTGGTAAATTACCCATAAGAGGTTCAATGCTTCTTGGTGAAACGCGAAAACAAGTAATACACTCGCGTACGATCTTTTTTGAAAGATTTCTCCCAGAAATAGGCCAGTAACGTTCCCTGATCGATGATAGAAGCATTTGAGGTCCTGCATGGAGCAACCTTTTATGCTCTTCGCGAAATATTAATACAGTGAGTGGATGTTTCGATGATAAAAGAATGGGATGTTTCTTGTCGAATTCGAAATTTGATTGGACTAATCGCCCGCCCACTCTTATTAAACCCACCTCATCTATAAAGGGATTCAAGGAAAGTAATGTACCCTTAAGCTTGGCTTGTGTAATTAAACTTATTTCAGTCGAAAAACTGTCGCCTTGGGCGATTTTAATCAATCTTAGTAGTGACTCGTCTAGCTCTCGAGTCGAAAGTGGGCCAAACTGCCGTTCAGGTTTAGCCCCTTTTGTATTGTTTTTAAACCGTAAGCAGTATGCAAATACGCGTTGAAGTTTGCACAATTTTGAAAATTTTGAAAATAAATTGAATTCAAGTGCTGCTGCATGACATGATTCAACTTGACGTTTTTCTGGAATCTCGTTATCTTTTAAAGAATCTGTAAAATGGGGCCACTCTGACTTGTCGAATGCAAGCCAGGGTGGTCCGTTCCACCACAATTTGCAATTCTCTAGCTGCTCCGGATTGAGACCTCGTGACAATAAATCTGCAGGATTGTCGTGAGTGCCTATGTGATGCCAACAACTTGAAAGAGTTAAATTTTGAATTTGATTTACCCTGTTAGCAACAAAGGTTTTCAATAAATTTGATGGAGTGTTTATCCAGGCTAACGTGATTGTGGAATCGCACCAGAGAAATTGCTGATGAAAATTAATACGCATTGAACGTTTAACTTTATGAACTAATTTAGATAATGCAAGGGCTCCACATAGCTCCAAACGAGGTATGGTAACGAATTTTAAAGGAGCCACCTTTGTCTTGGCGCAAAGGAGACGCACACATACATTCCCGTGGAGATCTGTGGATCGTATATAAACGCAGCATCCGTAAGCCTTTTCTGAAGAGTCAGAAAAGCCATGGAGCTCTATGTTGATGTGGTTGCATAACATTACATGCCGTGGAACGCTTATTGAATTTAATAAATGTAAATTGTCTCGTAATTTTAGCCACTGAGAATGAATTGACATTGGCACCGATTCATCCCAGGACAGTTTAAGTAGCCATAAGCTTTGAAGTAAAATTTTGCAAGAACGGTGCATGGGCTAACCAAGCCCAACGGATCAAAAATTTGTGCAACCGTGGATAAAATTGTACGTTTGGTAATAATGTTTGAAATTTGAGTGAGCTGAATATTATAAATTAATTCGTCCCTGGAACAAGACCAATGTAGTCCCAGAGTTTTTGTGTTTTCATGCGAGCCAAAATCTAGAACAGCTAAAGGCTCTGAATTTTGAAATGATTTTAATAATTCAGGGCAATTTGAAACCCACTTTCGTAACTCAAATCCAGCTCCACTTAAAATGTCTTTTACTTGAGAGCATATTAATTTTGCATCTTCAAGATTGTCGAAACCGGTTAGTAAATCATCGACATAAAAATCTTCATGTATTGCGCGAGAAGCTTCTGGGTATTGTAAACGATTTTGATTTGCTAATACTGATAAGCACTTGATTGCTAAATACGATGCAGCCGTGGTGCCGTATGTTACTGTATTTAACTCATAGGTGTCAAGTGGATCGCAAGGGTTTTCACGCCAAACGATTCGTTGCAAACAACGCTGATGCGGTGCTATTTGTACTTGGCGGTACATTTTGGCAATATCTGACGCAATAGCATAACGATGGCTTCGAAACCGTAAAATGATCGACAATAAATCTTGCTGTAGAACAGGACCTGTCATCTGCAAATTGTTGATTGAAATGCCTGTCGAGGTGTTAGCACTACCGTCGAAAACTACACGCAATTTGGATGTTATGCTGTCTGCCTTTAAAACGCCATGATGTGGCATGTAATAACAATTTTTTGTATTGTGTAATCCCTCCGGGACCTTGGACATGTGTCCTAAACTTAAATATTCGCGCATGAAATTTATGTACAGTTCTTTTAAATTTTGATTATTTGATAATCGTCGCTCTAAACCGTAAAATCGTTTAGTTGCAAATACTAAAGAATCACCCAACTTATTCAGGCTATCTTTAAATGGTATTGTGACCAAAAATCGACCATTTTCGTCCCGGCGCACGGTTTCGTGAAAATGTGTCTCGCAATCTTGCTCTTCGTGAGAAAGATTACGTTGTTCTGAAATTTCTTCCAACTCCCAAAAACGTTGTAACTGACTTTGTATCGAATTAAACTCATGAGATTCTACAGAAAAATTGCAGTTGACTGTGGACTTTGATGTCAAGGTATTTTGACCCAATGAAAACGTTGACCCTGAAACTACCCAACCGAATAAGGTTTTTTGTAAAATAGGTCCGTTTTTGCTAATCGACCTTTGACCTACGCAGGCTAATTTCCAAAATAGATCTGCGCCTATTAATAGATCCACTGGTCTCGATTCGTTAAAGTGTGGATCTGCCAATTGTAAGTTTTGCGGTATGTTTAAATCGGATGTTGAGACATGAAAATTTGGAATATTTCCCGAAATGTTTGGTACGATTAGACATGAAATTTCAGCTGTAAATGAATTTAATCTTGATTTGATTACTGTTTGAGTTTTGTAGGTGACTGACGATGAAATTTGATTGATGCCCTTAACTGAACATTGTATTTTTGTTTTAAATAATTGCAATTTGTCAAACAACGATTTCGACATAAAATGAGATTCTGATCCAGAATCCAATAACGCTCTGCAACTGTGATTGTTGCCTTCTTTATCTTCGATTAAGATAATAACTGTTGGTAATAAAACCTGAGTTTTGTTGAAGAATGAATTCGTTACTGTAAGGGTGTTTGAAGTTAAGATGTCGTTTGAACCTGAATCATTTTGTGGTTCAAAATGCAGTAAGGTGTTGTGTTTTCGATTGCATTTTTTGCAGTTGGAAAAGGTACAGCTTGATGGCATGTGACCTACTCGCAAACAATTGAAACAAAGATGAGATTTTTTCGCTTGCTCTATTCTGTCGTTTATTGATAGATTTGTAAATTTAGAACAATTGAAAATTTGATGCTTGGCATCGTTGCAGATGACGCAGGGATTATTTGCTATTGAAATGAATGAAATTGTTTGTGGGGCCTTTTACTATAATGACCTTTGTCAGAATTTGTAGTTGAACTTGTGTTAGTTTCTAAAGTTTCTAATAAATCAGCCCTGTTTTTTAGAAATGCAATGAATTCCGTAAGCGTTGGGAACTCTCCGTAAATTTTATGCTCTTCCCACTTTCGTAAAGTGGTATTGTCGATTAAACCTTGTAAGATAAATATTATTAAAGTATCCCAACTGTTTGTTGGTTGTCCCAAAGCTTTGAGTGACCTCAAATGCCTCAAGGTATCATCGATGAGTGTTCGTAACTCTGCTGATGATTCCTTTGTAATATGTTTCATATTGAAAAGAGATTTAACATGATTGTGGACTAGTAGCCTGTTGTTGTCATAACGATTGCATAATAATTGCCAAGCAATCTCGTAGTTGCTGGCTGAAAATTCGATCGAGTGTATGACCTGCCCCGCGCTTCCCGCGAGTGATGCTCGTAAATAATGAAATTTTTGTATTTCACCTATAGTGGTATTTTCATGTATTAATGACTGGAAAACATCGCGAAACTCTAACCATCGAGTATAGCAACCCTCAAATTTAGGCAACTGAATTTGTGGCAATTTAATATTTGACAATTGAAGATTTTCTCTTACCGGCGTTGGTATTGACGGCAATTGATTCACATTTGCATTTTGATCTAAAATTGTTTTTGCTATTGCTATTGAGCTATAATATGATGCCTCGAATTTATTTATTTCCGCAAAATGGTCGTCGACGGTTTCGCATGTTTCTTGAATTTGAAGATTAATATTGTTAAATTCCGTTATTAATGATACAATTGAATCGACCCGTAATTGTAATTCGACGATATCGCAATTGGTGCTAGTTTTATCAATAACCCTTTGTTGTAAGGCTAAAGCATAATTTTTAAATGAATCTGCTCTTGCTATCAAAGCAGCGCGATTTGAAATTAAAATTTCGATTTTCTTTTTCATTTTTACACTGTGCGGCGTCAAATAAAATTGGTAAATAAATGAAAAGGAATGCAAGTAGAAAGTAAAAGTTATAGGATGGAAGTAACTTACTCGAAATTATGTTGTAGGCGGCTTGGTAAATTATTGTACCAGATGTTCTTCCGGTACCTTCTTGGAAAGAATTTGTTCCAGTCGTCCAAATAACCATTCGATGTGCGACGGTAAATGGTGGGCTGGAGTTGACGTTGTTTGTTTGGTCCACTGTAGCACGTGATCCAACTTGCAGGCTGTTGAATTCCTACGCCGATGTTTCGTGTAGAAATCAACCAAAAATGAAATTGTAGTAATTTTGAATATCCAATTCAAAATCCAGTTTGCAGGTTCAATGATGTAATCTGGTAATCGAAGGACCAATGTTTGTAGTACTTGTCGCTTAATGAAACTTCTTTGTAATTTTCTAAAAACTTTAATTGTAACATGTCTTAGTAAACATAAAATGCGGAGCGCTGTTTAGTGTTAACGATGCGAACGCTTGAACCATACTCATCGTGTCTGCTGTTGTCGCAGTGAGTCTGCGTAAAACAATAAAAGTAGAAATGCCTGAACAAACTTTTTCAAAAAGTAAAAACTTATCTGTTCTCTAAACAAAAGTAACACGAATAATTTCATTTTATTTTGTTGCATCAGGAAGATTATGGTTCCCCATTTGGAATTTTGGATCCAAATGGTCTTAATTTTATATTAAAAATTTATTTATTCATTTTTAATAGGAATATTTAATATCGAGGAATTTCGTTAATCCTTCCGTATGTCAATTTAACTATTGTATTTCTTAAAAATCTCGAAACGAGCAGAGGTACAAACGAAAATAATATTTGCACCAACAAGTACAAAGAACAAATAATCTGAATAATTTTGAATCCAAAATTCAAATTTAGGATATATCCAGCCGCACCCAAAACTTTTTTCAATTACGTGAAAACAAAAGAGGTACAAACGAAACTAAAAGATGCACAATTATGCACAAACGATTAAAACCATTTTCGATCCAAAATTCTGAATGTCTCCAGCCCCCATTTTAGGTAATTTTTAAATATTTGATTTTTAAGAAGTCAAAGAAATTAATACTTTAGGCACAGAAAATTCGGCGAGATGTGAACAATCCTGATTGCCATTTTTACCATTTCTTTTAAATTATGAAAGATAACTATGCCATATACACACAAGAGAAGAAATTTGTATTCTATTTACTTTGCAGTCCATCAATTTGGTTAAAAAACGGCTTTAAAAATTACTTTGCAATGCATTTTTTCACTGGCTCTTTTGAACTATAACCCCGACCATTGAAATTAAACTTACTTGCAGCGACAGATAAGATAAGACAAGATACCAGAATTTCGGTTTTTACATCGACTTATAAAAGATGCGGGTCTAATTAACAAATAAGTAAATAAAATTTGTAGTCGGTCTAAAAATTTCGGAAAAATACAGTTTTAAGGTGATTTCAAGTCTTGAAGTAGTTGAGTTTGTCAAAACACTTTCCACAGCCTCCGCTACGGCCGCTACAAGCGGTTTTACAGGCACTTTACTCATTAAAAATATCCCCCAAGACGGTCCAACTCGGCGAAGTGCGGATGTTGACTCGACGGATTTTAGGGAGCGACTTGTAGCTCCCCACTGTCGCCCCGCTGTTACGGTGCAATTTCTTCGGGGCACACACCCGCAACAAAACCAAAAAGTGCCAGCTAACTCGCCGTGAGGTCGAAGTCAGACGAATAGTATATTACACTACGAGGGCCGAAAGTTGAATTTTCGCCCGCGCGTCATGATGCCCCGAGGCGAAGCCGAGGTCATCATGACGCGCAGGACCGAGATTTCAACTTTGGCCCGCGTAGTGTATACGATTTTCTTCATAGCCGGTCGAAAGTACGTACTTTCGTCCCTTTTGGGGTTAGGGATAGCAACAGTAGTGACAGCGGTTAACGATTTGTTGTAGCAACAGAATAAATAGTCCCTAGTTACGAGTATTAATACGCATAAGAAATTCTTTCCTCCCGGCGTTATAGAGGGCGCGTGTACTTCTCAAAGGGAGTAAATGTTCAACTTTCGTCCCTGTTATTAGGGACGAAAGTACGTACTCGACCGAGGTATGAAGAAAAGAATTTTAAATGCGTGTGCACCAGAATTGAGGGCAAAATCGCAGATCTAATCGATATGATTCTACCAAGGGCGCGACTCCTAACGTGAAAAGCGATGTTTTGGAGAATCAGGCTTAGCAGAACCGTACTCCAACCAATGTGAAAAAAAACTACTATTGTCGAAATCGAATCCAACTGAGCTTTACAATACGTTCCACACTGAAAGAAAAATTAACCGCACAAAAACAATTGAATAGCTGAAAGTATTTCAACTAAAGGCTTGGAAAAGTACTTCAAGAATTAAAAAGTAATTGAAAATACTTTAATTGAAGGACTTTTGAAACTAATGTAAAGTACTTGGTATTTGAAATACTTCCATAAAGTACTTGGTGTTTGGTACTTGGGTTTAAAAAAATTTGAGTTCTTGAAGTACTTTTAAAGTATTTGAGTAATTGAATTACTTTTTTTTTCATTTTCTTGTCGGTTCTTCTACGTGACTCGTTAATTTCTGATCTTAACATCAATATCGATTACTCATCAATTTTCTTAGGGGACGTCCATAAATGACGTCCATTCCTGAGAGGGGGTCACAAAATGTAGGTAAATGTGACAATGAGAGTAATTGAATTACTTTTTTTTTCATTTTCTTGTCGGTTCCTCTACGTTACTCGTTAATTTCTGATCTTAACATCAATATCGATTACTCATCAATTTTCCTTAGGGGACGTCCATAAATGACGTCCATTCCTGAGAGGGGGGTCACAAATTGTAGGTAAATGTGACAACGGGAAAGGGGTAATTAACCAAATGTGAGGTTCGTATAAAAATTCTATTTTTGGGATTTATAAAAAATTTGTACTTCAGTTATTTTCTTATAACTTTAAAATTTTAAGAAATACAAATTATATTTAAATTTCTGCTTTTTACCAACAATTAAATGAAAAAATATACTATCAGGTAACTGGAACAGACAGTTTTTTTAAATTTTTTAATCAAAATTCTTTTCGTTTTCTTTTATTTCATGGATAATTTTCCCGCCTTTGATTTTACCAAAGACCAATCAACCGCTTGCCCCTGGCCCCAGCCCTGGTAATCAATTACTTGTAGATAATGTACATTTAATTACCTAAGAAAAGTGAATTTTATCGCCAAAACCAAAACGATAAACTACCATTACACTTGGAAACAAATTATAATAAACAGGGACGGACTAAAGTAAAAATAAAATGTTTTGCTTTAATTATTTTAATACGCCGTTTAATTAAAAGTACCTATCGAAGCAGTTGATATTTTCAAAATTTCAATTTTAGCTAAATTTTTACAGTGTTTAAACTTTCAAAATTTTTAATTTCTTGTAGCCCCGTACTAGCTAGTACGGTACTGTTTGGAAGTAGATAACGTGTTAACATTGTTTCTGTTATCGTAAAACCAGGATAGGACTCAAGTTTAATTTCTATTCTGGCGTCATAAGAAGAAGGCAGTAAGTACATATTTTTGAAATGGAGTTTTTGTGATTTTTGATGTAGTTTTTTCCGGCGATTTCAAAAATACAAAACACTTTCAAGAATGCTTTTAATTTATGAGATGTAAAGGGACCAGAGAAAAATATATGGACCGCAATTAGCACAAATGCAAAATACCCAAAGAAAAGAGCATTATTATGTAATCTTTTTACAAAAAGCTAGGCCGGTTCTGACTGTTGATAAAATCAAAGTGAAATTTAAATTTTGGAAAGTATCATTAGATTACAAATCTAAAGTAAAATGCCCCTAATAAGTAGATAAGGCAAAGCATAAGTCAACAACAGCTATAATATAAAGTATACAATCTCAGAAGTTTGTGCACAACTAAACGCAGATTTGGAATTAGCATTGCAGGGAAACCCAAATTGTGGTAAGTGTACCTTTACTTTTGCTTTATTTTGTATTTTTTTTTACAAATTTATAAATTTATGTAAAAACATTTTAGATTTAAAAATGAAGATCGCCGCGTTCTTCCTCTTGTGCATTTTTGCTTACGCTCAATCGCTATCGATCTTTTCCCTGTTCAATCAGGAATGGGCCAATTTCAAACTTGCCTATGGTAAACGGTACAACAATGTCCAAGAGGAAAAAAAACGCATGGGTGTATACATGTCGAATTCGGACAGAATATTACAACACAATCGTTTACATGCGCTAGGATTGAGTTCCTATAAACTTAAAATGAATAAATTTGGAGATATGGATACTACAGAAATTATTACAACGTACAATGGTTTGAAACCAAAATCATTGTTGGGCGAAAGTGGAGTTACATTTATTCCACCTGCAAATGTCAAATTACCCGACCATGTGGATTGGAGAACTCAGGGTGCCGTGACCGAAGTCAAAGATCAGAAAGACTGTGGTTCATGTTGGAGTTTTGCTTCCGTAAGTTTTTATTTTTAACTTTGTTTTAGTTTATCTACAATTTTTATTTTCAGACCGGCGCACTAGAAGGTCAACATTTTCGCAAGACGAAAAAATTGGTCAGCTTAAGTGAGCAAAATTTGATCGATTGTTCTAGTAATTTTGGAAATGATGGTTGCGATGGTGGTTTGATGACAAATTCTTACAACTACGTCAAGGCAAATCACGGAATCGACACGGAAAAATTTTATCCTTACACAGGTGTTGATGGCGTGCAGTGCACATACAACGGCAATTATTCTGGCGCCACCGATCGCGGTTATGTTACTATTGAGAGTCAAAATGAAGATGCTTTAAAGGCAGCTGTTGCTACTATTGGTCCAATTTCCGTAGGCATAGACGCTTCTCGCCGTTCTTTCCACCTTTATGAAAAAGGAATTTACGACGATTCCGAATGCAACTTTATGTTCATTGATCACGCAGTGTTGGTGGTAGGTTATGGCACCACCAAAGAAGGAGTCGATTATTGGATTGTTAAGAACTCCTGGGGAGCATCGTGGGGTGACAATGGTTACATTTATATGTCAAGAAATAAGAATAACCAATGTGGAATTGCTTCAATGGCCAGTTACCCTCTTGTTTAATTTGTTACCAGCTATTTTTGTAAAATAAATTTTTTTAATTTTAACACAAAATATTTTATTTTCCTTTTTACGTTCAGTATATTTCAGAAACAAATTGTGTCGACAATAAAAAACTGAGATACATGGCCGAGAACAGGCAGTAGGAACTGTTGAGGTATTCACAATAATGTAGAAATTGCGTAACGTAAAATAAAATATATTTTTGGTGCTTTTGGTGCTAATATTTAATAAAATTATTTTATACTAAATAGCAATTTTACACAATTTTACTGTGTAACGGTTCTTGTTCAAATTTGAACCAAAATTTGCACAATTTTAGAAACATAAACATAGAAAAATCAATAAACAAAACAGGACCGTACTTGAAAAATTATATCTATGATCCAATTTTTAATTGTGTTTTTATTAATGAAGTGCATGTAAATAATTATTAGAGACCGGATAAATAAGCACGGTTTTTAAAAATAAGTGCTTAAAAAGCACATTATTTTAGTACAGTAGCTACTAGAAAAAACAGGCATTTAATAGAATACCCTTCTACATGTTTACTAATAATTTGTACATATCTTTTACTTATTGTATCAGATTGTAAAATACTTTGAATAAAAAAGAAATGAATTATGCCAAAAAATGTTGTGAAAAAGTTAAAAAAAGTAAAAAGAGCTTAAAAAAGCTCCGACAATATTGTTCGACAGAATTAGCAAAGCACTTGATTTAATTAAATAATAATACAAAAAACTCGAATAAATAAAAATTCATAAAACTATTCATACTGAAAAGAATTTTGATTAAGTATTATTCCAAATGATTAATTGTTAAAAACTACGCATTACAAAATAAATTAAAAAATTATAGGGTAAATCGCACGTCAGAGGAGGGGGTGCCACTACATCTTACCAACTCTCACCAAATTAAAACTTTTAAATAAAATTAAAAGTCCAAATTTAAAATAAAACAACTCACGTAATTAATCAACGCAGACGCGGGTACAGGCGGGAGGCAATTGAGGTATTTGCTCCCCCCAAATTCCGATTTAAGGACTTTATAGTGTTTTTATTTTATGTTTTTTAAGACAAACAAAGCAGAATTTAAATGCAAGTATTACATGGATAAACTAAAATTTTATCCAATTCTTTTGTTTAGAACGAATTTTCTAAAATAATAGGTAAAATCACACTAAAATTTCCAAACGAATTTCCCCCCTTCAACAAAATCCTGTTATCCGGGCCTGACCGGATGGCCTCCTAAGCATGAGTAAAAGCAAAACATTGCCGTTTAAGGTAAAATTATTTTTATAAAAAAAATTATTTTTTCTCGAAAAACTTGAAAATAAGCTCAAAAGTAGAAAATACATAAGCACGAAATCACAAAAAAAGCATAAAAAACTATAAATTAAAATACATCTTTTATGTAATTCTTCCAGATCTCACCTACATAGTACATTTTGGTGTACATAATTTTGTAAATGATTTGCAATTAATTGTTAGCAAATTTCTGCAATTGTTTGCAAATTTTGTAAATACCTGTAAATCTTTGCAAATGACTGTAAATGTCTGAAACTGTTTGCAAATATCTGTGTAAATTTTGCAATTGTTTGCAAATGTGTTTAAATTTTTGCAAATATCTGTAAATTTTTGTAAATAATTTCAAATTTTGCAAATATCTGAGTAAATTTTTGCAAATGTTTACCAATTTTTCAATTGTTTGCAAATTTTTAAATTATTATTTGTAAACTTTGAAATTATTTGCAATTGTTTGAAAATTATTGTAAATGCAAATTTGGTGTACACATTTTTGGTCAGTGGTCAACCCCCTGATTGACAATAACCACAAATGCTTAAAATCCTCTAATAATTATATTTGTTAATTATTAATTATATTTGAACGAAATAGTATGTAAATAATTATGCTTTATTGATTGATTTATGCCCGATTTCTTCACTAATATTTATCTTCAAGTTAGGGAACTTCTGGTTAAATTGGCGAAATAACCAATCAGACGACAACAAAACAAATAAATCAAACATCTGATTGGTTATTTCGTCAATTTAACCTGAAGTTTGCTAACTTGAAGATAGCTATGAGTGAAGAAATTGAGCATTTGCCGTGTATAAATAAATTATTTTTGCAGGTTATGTTATATTCTGTATTAATTAAAAAATATATAACGAGGTCATCGTGTTACAGAGTGTAGATCTTTTTAATTGGCCGTATGTATTGCCTTAGCCGATAATATATTTACGGTAAAATGGTACCAAGTGCTAACATGAACGGAATTGGCTAAAACATGAACTGCTGTACATAACCTCATGGGATTAAATATAATGCATTTTTTCGTTAATTTGGCAATATTCTTGGAATTTGGTGAGAATCAATAACATCAAACTACTTTTTCAGTTATATCACTTACAAATGCAATTTTCATGGCTTTATAAATTTTCATGTTTGGTTGGTCACTCTTTGTGGTTCTCTCTATAAAATGAAAATTACGAATTTATCCGCATTTCTTGTTTGTTATAGATGCTATGGAGAAGACATGTCATCCATTTTAGAAACATAATCTCAGGAAGACAATAGGCAGAACAGGACCGTACCCGAAAAAACAACAAATTGTCGAATGGTGTTCGTTATTATCAATTCATCCAAACTTAAAAATTTTCTAATTTTGTAGCAAGTTTGTGTGCATATATTAAATTAATTATTATAATAAACACGATGGTCAACAAATCATTCAAAATCAATACTACTGAAATAAAAATTACTATCAATTCAACCGAGAAATTTAAATAAAAAAATTATAACGTGATTAATGCCCGATTTCTTCACCTACATAATATAACCTATATATCTAGGATAATCTATCTATAAAATAAATTAACGAAGTAGCCATTTATATTTCCGATTGTTTTGTTTCGCTACTGTCTGATTGGTTACTTTGTTAATTTATAGGCTATTATTTTGACATAAATGTTGACTAACAAGGGGAAACCGGCAACTTCCTCTCACTGAATTGATTCATTTTCATTGTGCGTGCAGCTCTTGTATTGGACTTCAACAGGAGGAAGTATAAAGGCATGCTTTTTGCCAATTTCGAGAAAATTGAATTTGAATAATTAAAATATTACTGATGAACTGTATAAAATTAACATAAATTTTGTAAGTTGTTAATGGAATTGCGTAAGATTACAAAGATTACAAAAAACATATGCGAAGAGTACTGGGACCGCATCCAGCTCCTGCCAATTTGCTTTTTTATTTATTTGATTATTAATTCCCCCAGTATAATATTTCATCGTTTTCAAGAAAACCAAAGCGCTATAATAAGCTCTACTCATAATCTGTAAACATTAAATGATTTACCTTCTAGCAGTGAGGCACTGGAGGGTGTTCCACACCCCAGACCTCCGGTCACTACAATTTTGGCTTATTAGGATATTAGTTACTTGAGCGTAACTTGTTAAAGTTAGGATTGATTAGTTTTCCTAGAGATTTTTTCTAGATTTTCTAGATGATGTCTTCAATTTATTACAAATAAAAATTAAACTGCACAAACCGGGGGGTCTGGGGGGTGTGGAACACCCTACAGTGCCACACTCTTGAAAGCCAAAACATTTAATGTTTACAGATTATTAGTAGGGTTTATTATAGCGCTTTAGTTTTCTTAAGAACGATGACATATTATACTAGGGAATTCATAATCACCCCCGTCCCAATTCTTAGTCACTGCTTTATATTTTTGTGCTAAAACTTTCAGCATTATCGCTTAATACTGATAACCATAAGTTTGCAAATTTATCTATCACAGTTTGAGTATACCTGGGGGGTGCTCCACACCCCCAGAGCCCCCGGTCTAGACAACTTTGGTTTATGATTAGGGCTAATTGGAATATTAGTTACTTAAGTGTAACTTGTTAAAGTTAGGATTAATTAGTTACTCTAGAGATTTTTTCTAGATCGGTTATGCTGATGTCTTCAATTTATTACTAATAAAAATAAACTGCACAAACCGGAGGGTCTGGGCAGTGTGGGACACTTTCCAATGCCGTACTGCTGAAAGATAAAACATTCAATGTTTACAGATTATGAGTAGGATTTATTATAGCGCTATGGTTTTCTTGAGAACGATGACATAAATTATACTGGGGGAAATTAATTATCAAATAAATCTTCTAGTCTTCTATATATATAAAAATGGATGTATGTTTGTGTGTTTGTGTGTGTGTGTGTTTGTTCCTTATAGACTCCTAGACCGTTCGACCGATCCCAACCAAATTTTGCACAGTTACTCTCTAGGACCCTAAAGAGGTTTTCCGCTAAAAACCGGGACCGAAAAGCTTAATTTAAAAAAAGTGAAAATTGCGGACGCGCATGAATGGAACGAGATTCCCATCGCCAATACCTGTAATTGATATATTATGGTAATTTTACGTTGGTATATTCACATTCAGTACCTACACTATTATAAGTGATTTCATTTCGTAAAAATAAATCAAGTTATAGCAACCAAAGGACAACGGGAAGCAAGACTGGAAACCGTTCTGAAATACTGGAGAAGAAAAGCTCGGGTAAAGCAACCCTGCAAAATCAAAATACTTCAGACAAAGGCAAAGTATTTTATTTTTAATGAGACCCCGGGCGAAGCCGGGTATCCATATACTATGTATGTGCAGCTGTAACAAATATTGCGTTATATTGGACTTTTGACTGCAAATATTTTTATTTTTAAACTTTTAACATTTTTACTGTTCACTTAAAAAATGTATGATTAAATATAATAATAGACCATACAGAGTGAATTTAAAATTATTCCCAACAGTGCGGCCTTCAGGCCGCACAACCTTGGTCAGCTAGTAAAAATAAATTGGCAGGACCTGGATGCGATCCCTGTACCCTTCGCATATGTTTTTATTTTTTTGCAATCGTACGCAATTCTATTAACAACTTACCAAATTTGTGTTAATTTTTATGCAGTTCATCAGTAATATATAATTATTTAAATTCAATTTTTCAAAATTGGCAAAGAAGCATGCCCTTATACTTGCACCTGTTGAAGTCCAATACAAGACCTACACGTACAATGAAAATGAATCAATTCAGTGAGGGGAAGTTGCCGGTTTCCCCTTGTGAGTGAAGTACGCCTTCTGTCACTTGTAAATAATAAATAACTTGTAAAAATAATAAACAGTAGACACGGGGCCAACTACAGAGGATGCTCTGTATATAAAGAACTTTAAAGGAACTCCGCCACTATATTAACATCTAATCAACAATTCTCGAATCATCATCTAAAAGAAATAATCAAGTTGTACTAAATATAAATTTCTACCCACCTCTCACAACTAACAGAAACCAAGTCTAACAAGGTTTCACTTACGCTTAAATGAACACAAATAAAAACCATAATCATCAATCCCACTTTAACCTGCAGCAAAAAAAAATCATATGTCAACACCCACGATGAAAGAAAAACTAGAAAACAATCTATGTAGAACAAATGTTACAAAAGACGATTGAGAAGATGGATAAAATGCTCAATCTCCTTATAAGCATGATCACCAAAATGTAATGATTACAGTTGCATGTCCATGTCTGAACCCAAAGTGATGATCCGGAAGTAATTGTTCTTTTTCTAGGGTTGGTGTAAGTTTTTTTAAGAGTGTTCTTTCAAACACTTGGACAAGATGGGAAGTAAGCTGATAGGCCTGCATGACTTTAACTCCTCGGGTGGTTTGGATTGTTATCATTTCCGCAACTTTCCATTGTATTGGAAAGTACACCATTCTTAGGATCGCGTTAAAAATTTGGATTACAAATTTTACACCAGTACGTGGGAGTTCTTTTATGATTTTACCACTGATGAGGTCATATTCGGGAGCTTTTTTGATGTCGCTCCTTGCTTATTAATGATGTGATTTCTGCCACTGTAAATTTCTTAATTAGTGGTTCTGGTTGGCTTGGGATATCTAAGAACTGGCGGATTTCATCCTCTTTGGTATGCCTGTCAAATTCATGTGGTTATCATTGGTTAAATGCTCCGCGAATAATTCCGCTTTCTGTTTTCAGATTTGGTCCAACTTTCATCTTTCTTTTCAATGAAGATATAAATAGTTGTGGTCGATTTAATTTTTTAATTTCTCTTCAGAAAGAGTAATCCGTGACCTGTGCTGCACTGAGGGTTTCTAGATAGTTTTGAATGCATTGGTTTCTATCTTCTTGTAGTAATTGCTTTAATTCCTTGACTGATTTGTTAAGTCTTGATTTGTCAAAGGGCTTCTTGTAGTTTGCCACTTTCTTCTTAATTAGCGTTTTTCTTTTAATTTTTGTTTTATGTTTACAGGACAGTGATTTGTTCCGTCTTTTATTTTTATTTCCGGTGCTGATCTCCATCCTGGTTATTGCAGTATTTTTTCTAACTGTTCGATTGCTACTTCTATATCATTTGCTATTTTTAATGGGATTTAAGTGAAATATTTAACTATGGGAATAAGTTACAACGATTTCAGTCAAAACTAATTTACAAATTAGCTGTATGAAAGAAATGGAATGACTATCTCTAAACAGGCGACCATTATGAATTAGAAAGCGATTAGATTTTTGCTGTTTAGCAAATGTTTTAAATATAATATGTAAAATTTTATTTACGAATTAATTTCTAATATTATAGAAACAAATCGTTTGGTCATTGTTTTTATTGTTTAAGTTTGATTCTGTAATTCCATGCATCGTTTTAAGCTTCAAATTCTGACTTACAAATTTCGAATTTTAATTTAAATCGACGGTAATACCTATACCATTACTTTAATTTACTGACCAAGAGACAAGTGGATAAATGAAAAAATAAGCGTTACGTAATTCATGGGCGTCGTTTTTAGGGATGAAGGGGGGTGAAGTAAAATTATTTTGAAATGACCTATCCACCCGCGGTAAGTATAATATTAAAAGTACAAAAGACAACATAAATTATATCACTCATGTAATTTATTATATGATTTTTGATTTAAAATCATTTAAAGCGTCATGTACCTACTATGTTTTTAGTATTGGGTAGAATGTTTAGTAGTACTGTTTTATCAGGGTTATAAAAATGTTTCCAGAAACACATTTTCTCGTTGGCCATGTGCTTATTTTCCATTCCCAAGCAGTTTATCATGTCATCTAGCTACTGCAGGTGTAATCGTGTGAATATTAAAAATGCTTTTTGCAAACCATTACCCAACCAGAAGAATATGTTAGTAAGTACCTTTCAAGTTAATATTATTCCAAATTTCTTGGTCTTTTAACTTTGGCTTGCTACATACCATCAATGCTTGTAGATTTCCGTTTTGGGAAATTGTTTAGTGAAATTGGTCTCAAAAGTTTTAAACTTCAATTTTTATCATAAATCAATTTTAATCAATATTGTCAATCGATAAATTTTATTTAAGTTTCAATAAGCTTTTATTATTATACTTTTAATTCAATTTTTGGAAATACTAACAGGTATATTGATATTTACGGTATTTTCAAATTTAATTATCAGGGATATAAATAGTACCACTAATTAGTGCATAATAGCAAAGATATTGGTTAAGGTATAGAATAAATTTCAAGTTTTTATCTGAATTGTCATCCGAAACCCTTGGTAATAGGCTATTTAAAAGTTATTTTTAATTTCTAATTTTACATATTGATTTTTTAGTGTTAATAGTTATAAACTTTTTAAAAACATGAAATTAGCTACAATTTAGATTGTAAACTATTATTGTCTAAAATTAAAGGCTTTCCAGTTATGGATTTCAAGAAGGAAATTTAAAAATAATTTAATGTTTTCTCGTTACCTTGTATTCTTTAGTAGATAAAAGTTGAATTTTGGGTCAAATTGGTGTTAAACGGTTCATGCTTTAATGAGCATCACTTCTATTGCTTAAACCATAACACAAGCCAACAAAAATTTTTTTGGTGAATAGGGTTTTGAAACTGATTTAAGGCATATTTGGGTCGCTGAATCTAAAACTGTTTTCAGTTTTTCTCTATCAGGTCTAATTTTTAGATAAGTCGTTTTTGGGAAAAAATTTTTCGCTGATAAATTTATGCTTATTATTAAAAAAACCGTTTCACACTTTACATGTTAAGGCGATAATGCTATTAATCCGCCGTATAAATATTATATATAAGTAAAATTACTTCACATGTTGAATAAAAATAAAATGAGCCGAAATAGAAGAAGTTGTGTTAATCATCCTGATGTGTTTTGCTACATATGCGGAGAATACGTGTTAAAAACAGAAGAAATATTACTGACTTTGTAAAGAGAGTTTATCTTGGATACTTTGGTGTTAGGCTTGGTGATCAGGATAAAATCTGGGCACCGCATCAAGTCTGTAAAAGTTGTACAGAACATTTAAGACAGTGGTCTACCGGAAAAAGAAGTGGTCTAAAATTTGGCATACCGATGATTTGGAGAGAACCCCAAAACCACTTTGATGACTGTTATTTCTGCCTAGTAAATACTTTTGGAATCAATCGAAACAATCGTAACAAGTGCACTTATCCTAATTTACTTTCTGCAAGCCGCCCGGTCCTCACTCAGAGGAAGTGCCACTTCCAACGTTTCACCAGCTACCACAACTCTGTGAGAGCGAGTATTGTCCTCTGATACTGATGAAGGTTACAATGATTCTTGTGAGGGGATGTCATCAATTCCAAAACGTTTCAAGCAGGCCGAGTTAAATGATCTCACTAGAGATCTCAACCTGTCAAAAGAAGCTTCTGAATTACTTGCTTCCAGATTGAACGAGAAAAATTTACTGGAACAAGGAACCAAAATTACCTTTTACCGTGCAAGGGAAAAGGATCTGCTACCTTCTTTTCTCAAGAAGACAGTCTTGTATATTGTCACGATATTAAAGGACTCCTGAAAAATTGGGTCTTCGGAATATTTTCCAGATGATTGGCGTCTATTTATTGACAGCTCAAAGCGAAGTTTGAAATGTGTCCTTCTACAAATGGAAACAAATATGGTTCAATACCAATTGCTCACTCAACAAAAATGAAAGAAGAATATAACAATATAGCTTTGGTCTTGGAGAAGATAAAGTATCATGAACATAAATATGTGATTTGTGTGGACTTAAAATGGTAAACTTTCTCCTTGGACAGCAAAGTGGATACACCAAATATCCTTGCTTCTTATGCCTCTGGGATAGCAGAGACAAAACACAGCACTGGGTTAGAAAAAGTGGCCCAACAGAGAAAACATGGACGTTGGGGAAAAGAATGTCGTTAACGACCCTTAGTTGAACGAGAGAAAATCATCATTCTTTCACTGCATATCAAGCTACGCCTTATGAAGCAGTTCGTAAAGGTTCTTTGATAGGAGCGGTTTATGTGAGGGGTCAACCGCTAAAGGAAATCGTGTACAATTAACTTCACACTTCACGTACTTCATGATAATTCTCCATACTTCTTCGTATTTCATATAATTCAGCAGTAACTCACGGGACTTTACGTACTTCACCAGTAATTCACTGTACTTCATCAATAATTCACGGTACTTCACCTAATTCATCGATACTTCATTGTATTTCACGCACTTCATCGGTATTTTAGAGACTTACCGAGATTCCAAAATTTGAGCACTGATCTACCGTTGAAGAGGCACTGGAGGGTGTCCCCCAGACCCCCGGATCGAGTAGTTTATTTTTTATCAGATGTAAACTGAAGATCTCCGTTGCAGAGATCTACCTCCCAGGGTGTACGGAAGTTATAATTATGCAGATTATGATTAATTGTCAGATTATGAATTAAACACATTTACTTGGCCATAGCTAATTTTAAAAAACTTGGGATATGCTTAAATATTTAATTCACTTTTAATAAAAATAAATTATTTAAACGGGGGTCTGGGGTGTGGAACACCCTCCAGTGTCTTCAACGGTAGATCTTCAGTTTACTTGATAAAAAGAAAACTACTCGGTCTGGGGTTCTGCAATGTTCTTCATTCCAAAATTTGTGCACTGGAGGGTGTTCCACACCCCAGACCCCCGGATCGAGTAGTTTATTTTTTATCAGATGTAAACTAAAGATCTACCGTTGCAGAGATCTACCTACCAGAGGGTACGGAATTTAAAATTATGCAATTTATGATTAATTGTCAGATTATGAATTAAACACATTTACTTGACCATAACTAATTTTAAAAAACTTGGGATATGCTTAAATATTTCATTCACTTTTAGTAAAAATAAATTATTTAAATCGGGGGGTGTGGAACACCCTCCAGTGCCTCTTCAACGGTAGATCTTCAGTTTACTTCTGCTAAAAAGTAAACTACTCGGTCTGGGAGTTTTGCATGTTCTAAAATGTTCTTCATTCCAAATTTAGGCACTGGAGGGTGTTCCACACCCCAGACCCCCCGGATCGAGTAGTTTATTTTATCAGAAGTAAACTGAAGATCTCCGTTACAGAGGCATTGAGGGTGTTCTATGCCCCCAGACCACCCGGATCAAGCAGTTTATTTTTTATAAGATGTAAACTGAAGATCTCCCGTTGCAGAGAAGAAGAAGAAGACAAGTACTTTACATACTACATGAGATGTCATGTACTTCATGAGATGTGTACAAAAATTTTACCAGCGGTTAACCCTTGGGTTTATAGAGACGAAAATGCCTAAGTTGAGTACCGAAAAATTAAAGCAGGAATATTTGACGGCAGACAAATATGACAATTTATTAAGAATTCTGCCGGGTCGAGGTAAGAAACCCGTCTTCGAAAATACACTTTTCCCTATAAAAATGGTTCAACCAAACGAAAGAGCATAAAAATACAAATCTTTTAAGGTGAGGATGAAAGTTGTCGGACTTGTAATAAGGCCACAATTTAATTTTGAAAATTGTAATTTTCCCATAAGAAATACATGTAAGTGTATTTTGTGTTGTAAAATTTCCAATATGGCGGTCATTCTGTTGGCGGTACGTGTGCTGTACCTGGGTCGACAGTGACTAGTGGTGGGGAGATACCAGTCGCTCTCAGAGATCCGTCGCGTCAACTTTCAAAATTTTCGAGTTGGAGCCGCTTAAGGGATGTTTTTAATGAGTTTAGCACGTGTCAAAACCGTTCGGAGCCCCGGACGAGCCCCGGAGGGGCGAGGGCGGGTGCGGAGAATAGGTTTTGACAGTGCAACCACCTCAGAAACGAATTCACACAAAAAATATATGGCCCCGCTAACGCAGTAAAATACCCTATTCAAATAATTTTTAGCCCTGAAAAGGGCTGATTTGTACTTCTCCCAGAGACCCTGCTAAAAATTTAAACCGGATATCGCTCGGCAATTTGCATTATCATATTCTCAAATCGTTCAATATGTGAGCGTCCAAAAATGGAAACCCACATAAATTCGCACAAATGGCTGGCTAACAGGTGAGAAGATAAAACCCCTAACCGCCTGAAATACATTTTTAATTTAGACCAATAGCCTTCTACCTTATTTGTGCAAACCCCAGTGACGGGGTCCACAAAATGCGAACTGTGGTTTACAGTTTTGTGGGTATACGGTGAGACGCCTTCAAGGTGATTTAATCCCGAATATCCACCCCAACAATCGGTCCATATCTCGGTTCCAGGTTTAACGTGCGTCAAAATAAGCCGTCTTAGCGTAGCGGAATCTCTTTTAGAGATGTATAACACGATACCCTATTCTCCAACGTGCTATACAACCCTAAAATCCACTGTTGTTGGCGGGGTGGTATCCGACCAACTCCAGCTTTCCGCTTGGTAATGACCGACTCATCGATCTGCACAACCTGACCGGGACCACCGATTTGAAGTAGGATGGGATTATGCACCAGCGTCCAAGAGCAGATGTGACGAAACGATCGGTATAACCGGTACACCGCGTGTCTTTCCACACCTACTATGAGCGAAGCCCCGCCGGACCTCGTATCGCAACACCATAACCACAATATGTAAAACACAATTCTGGGCGGCAGCTTACAGTCGTCAAAAAATGTATTTGCGGTTAAACGGTATTTCTTCCTGCAGCCAGGACACTTGAAGCAATGATTGAGAAAGAATCCGTTTGCCCTAATTACATTGCAGTATCGTCTGCAATTGCGGACTTTACAACGCAAGTTTAAAGGTAACAAGTGGAGTTGCACCAGCAAATCGATTACTGCAGCATCGTCACGTTCGAAAATCTTAACAAGATCTTGATAGCTCGACGCATTCATGTTGATAGCAACACAAAAATAAGTGGCTTTTCATAAGTGCACGCGCTTTTACGTGAAAAATGAGGTGGAGGAGCCAAAGTTGCACAGAGCCAATGAGATAACCGGTTTGCATATGAATTTTTAAAGCCGTTTTTTTCAAAATTGTGTGTAAATTCCGCAAATTTTATTTTTTTTATATGCTATTTAGACCCTCATCTTTCATAATCCACTTTAAAAATGGTCAAAATCGGATGACGGGTTTCTTACCCGTCCCCATTCTGCCTTTATAAATTGATGAATAAAACTGAGCGAAAAGCTTGAAGTGATTATAGGTGAAAGATTTCACCAGGATATTAAAACTATAGAGGACAGCTAATAAAAATTGTTAGTTTTAGTTGTTCAGTTTTTATTTTATCCATGGATTTTACTTAAAATAGTGCAATTTCATGGTCATTAAAGTGTTATATCTCAGAAATTTGACCTGATAGGCAAAAACTAAAGCCATATTTGAATTCAGGGCATCAAATCCATACGGAATTAGCTTCAAATACTCATTCACCAAAAGGGCTATTGGCCTGTGTAATCGTTGAAAACATAGATTTCTATTTTTATTGTTATAATAAAAATAAATTGATGTGCATATGAAATAAATAAAATGGAACGCCGGCCCTGTTAATCAATTATTAGTAGATAATATGAAAAAGGTAAACACAAGACAAGTGAATTTTATCGCCAAAACAAAAATCATAATCAGTTCATTAAGCTACTACAAAATTGACATTAAAACAAGTTTTAATATGCAGGAACGGACTAAAGTTAAATTAAAATGTTAACTTTTAATATATCCTTCAATTAAAAGTATCAATGCAGCTGATATTTTCAAATTAGCTAAATTTTTATAGTGTCTAAATTTTCAGAGCTTTTCATTTTTTTTCGTGGCAAGTACGGTACTGCTTAGAGTAAATAACAAGTGAACATTGTATCTGTTGTCATAACAGCCAGGATAGGACTCAAGTTCAACTTTCATTTGGGATGTATTCTAGAACGTTTTAAATTTATATTTCCAAAAAAAAGTTTACGTTATTAAAAAAGAGACGTAATGGAACCGGAGGGAAATATGCAAATGCAAAAGACACAAAGAAAGGCGCTTATTATGTTATCTTTTTACACAAACCTACCCGGTTCTGACTATTAATAAAATTCAAAATTTTAATTTCGGAAAATATCATTTACAAATAACAGTTTACAAGTTCAAAGTATAATGTTCCTAATAAGTGGATAAGGCAAAGTGTAAGTCAACAAGAGCTATAATTATATAAAACCAGAAGTTTGAGCACAACTAAACGCAGATTTGGAATTAAAATTGAAGAACCAAGTTGTGGTAAGTGTATCTTTACTTTTACTTTATTTTGTATTTTTCTTGACAAATTTATAAATTTTGTAAAAGCATTTTAGATTAAAAATGAAGATCGTCGCGATCTTTTTCTTGTGCATTTTTGCCTACGCTTATTCGCTATCCATCTTTTCCTTGTTTAATCAGGAATGGACCAACTTCAAACTTGCCTTTGGTAAACGATACAACAATGTCGAAGAGGAAAAAACCCGCATGGGCGTGTACATGGCGAATTCCGAGAAAGTATTGCAACACAATCGTTTACATGCGCTAGGATTGAGTTCCTATACACTTAAAATGAATCAATTTGGAGATATGGATACTGCAGAAGTTGTTAAAACGTACAATGGTTTCAAACCAAAATCATTGTCGGGTGAAAGTGGGATTACATTTATTCCACCTGCAAATGTTGAATTACCCGACCACGTAGATTGGAGAACTCAGGGTGCCGTGACCGAAGTTAAAGATCAGAAAGACTGCGGTTCATGTTGGAGTTTTGCTTCCGTAAGTTTCCATTTTTAAACCATTTTAGTTTGTCTATAATTTTTACTTTCAGACCGGCGCACTAGAAGGTCAGCATTTTCGCAAAACGAACAAATTGATCAGTTTAAGTGAACAAAATTTGGTCGATTGTTCTGATAGTTTTGGAAATAGTGGTTGCGGTGGTGGTAACATGATCAATTCTTACAACTATGTCATGGCAAATGAAGGAATCGACACGGAAAAATTTTATCCTTATACAGGTATTGATGGCTCTCACTGCACATACAATGCCAATTATTCTGGCGCCACCGATCGCGGTTATATTGCCATCGAGAGTGGAAATGAAACTGCTTTAAAAGCAGCTGTTGCTACTATTGGTCCAATTTCCGTAGGCATCGACGCTTCCCACGAATCCTTCTTACTTTATGAAAAAGGAATTTACGACGATGAGCATTGCGTATTTTTCTTAATTGATCACGCAGTGTTGGTAGTAGGTTATGGCACCACCAAAGAAGGAGTCGATTATTGGATTGTTAAGAATTCCTGGGGAAAATCTGGGGTGACAATGGTTACATTTATATGTCACGGAATAAAAATAACCAATGTGGGATTTCTACAGTTGCCAGTTACCCTCTTGTTTAATTTGTTTCAAATTATTTTCGTAAAATAAATTTTTTTAATTTAAGCTAAAATTGTTTTATTTCCTGTTTACGTTTAAAAACTGAGATACATGACCCAGAGCCGCCAGTAGGAATTAACCTAAAATATATATTTTGGATTATTTGAATTGAATTTTAATTTCACATCTTATACAATTAAGCATTTTTTAACATAAATTATCAGATTTAAGTTCTGTAAGAGTAACTTTGAAAATCTGAAAACCTTGGAGAACTTGACGGGAAAGAGTCAGTGACGTTTGCGAATTATTCGCGGAGTGGCAGGCTCGGTGGCCGAGAGCAGAGAGATTAGATGGTCATTTTTCTTGTTACACTCGTGCAATCCAGTTTATATTTTAATTTTACTTTTTCCAGCTCTATATTGTGTTTATATGATTTTTCTGCTAATTATTTCATTATGTGCAGTGCATCTACTGTCAATCGTTCCTCTCTGAAACCGTGTTGATAATCCCCGATTTTGTCATCAATCACTATTTTTATTCTATTGCATACAAGTGTCGATAGAATTTTGTATGCTACCTAAAGCAGAGTTATTCCCCTATAATTATTGCAAACCTCAATATCCCCTTTCTTGTGGATGGAATTATTTTACCCAGTGTCCATTTGCACAGCATTTCCTCTTTCTCCATACTTCTAGTATCAACTTGTGTATTCTTTGGTGTACCCCTTGACTTGCATATTTTATCAATTCACCACTTACTCCATCTTTTTCGTTCTTCATTCTCTTCAATATTATTTCCACCTCGTTGAATGATGGTGCTGTTTCTGAATTTTCTTCCAATCTCTCTCTCTCTTCTTCATTAGTTGCTTCTTCATCGTGTTGGTTTAACAGCCTTTGGAAAAGTCTCGCCCATGTTTTTTCTACTTCGCTGTTACCTTGTATGCCGTTTTCGTCTCTCATGGTTCGATACTAATAGATGAGATGCGCGAATACGGTCCTGTATGAGCGAAGTTTTAAAGTGGAAGAGTTTTTGAGTGCATACAGAGAGAATTACGAGAATACAGATAGTACAACCTGCTGAAGAGTATACAGTAGCGAAAGTTATCTTTGTAGGAGTGGAGACATAGTGACAGACAAAATTGAAGGTGTTAGCGGACGAATTGGAGGTTAGCGGCGTAAGTCATTATAGTTTGTAGGATTCGGTACCAACTAATAGGTTAACAAAGAAAAATCTCTGCTATACTGAAGTGAAGAAGCAGTAGTAATATTGAAGTGAAATCTCTGAGGAATACAGCTGAGAAGAGTAATGCAAAAAAGTTAAATTTATCTTTCATTAAAATCTTTCCAGGAAATAATTAACAAAGCAATAAGATTATCAAGTGGAAATTTCCGAGGCGTTGAGCCGAATTGAAGTTTGATCGCGACTAATCCTGAAGAAAATTGGCAACACACAATACACGAGGTTGTAACTGGCGTAAAATACGTACAACAGGCAAATTGAATTCAATGAGTGACAAATGTGATCCGAAAGAAGCAAATCGCGAAAGATCGAACAGTATAGGACTCTTGGACGATTACTTCAAAAAGAGAAGACAGATGGAACACGAAAGTGAAGGTGAGGCGTCCAGCGGTATTTTCAAAAAAGTAAAAAGATTGGTAAATCACCCCCAAAAACATCGACTTACCTAACCCGATGAAGGAAATCAGAGTATTTATGTCTAACATAAGCAAGGATATAAAGCAAGGGAGATCTGAGAATTCTGAGATGAAGCAAGAAATTTGAGAAAACGTTGGGAAAATTTAGGAGCAGATAGAAAACCAAGCTAAAGAAATAAGAACGCTGCGTGAAGAGCTAAAACAAAATGATACCAAGGGAAACAGGAACGCAAAAAACCAACGCGAAAATTAAAGAACTAAAAGCAAATTAAATGCAGTGGAATCCAAAATCGAAGTCCAAGAAAGACTGAAGAAAAAAAATAAGATGATAATTACGAGACTGAACTTGGCAGCAGACGAAGTTAATACTTTGGAGAAAAAGATCAAAAAGTTTATAAAACGAGATCTGGCCGTGGAGGTAAATCTGTTAAACGCATATACTAAAGGGGGGGGATCCCCCCTTTAGATATCATTGTAGATTGGGAATCAAAGATAGAAGTAATGAGGAACAAAGCTAGATTGAGACAGAGTGCTGATAGGAAAATATTCATAGATAACGATTTAACACAAAAGAGAGAAAGATACAAGCCGAAATATGAAAACAGGCTGAGGAACTAAGAAATTCGGGTAAAACTGTAAAGATAGGCTATCAGAAAATAATGTATGAAGGCAAACTAATGAAATGGAACGGGGAGAACGGTTACCTGCAAGAGATGCCAAAAAACTAGTAAAACGCGATATGCTGACAAAAATGTGACGAATGATACAAACCGGCTAGGATAAAGGGATATTGAATAGGAAAATAGATGAAAAAGATGTAAATAAGGTGAAGCAAAGAAGGAAGAGAGAATCGGGAATATGGAGAGTGGGCACGTGGAACGTGAGGACTTTGCTAAAGAAGGGAAGAATGTATGAAGCAGCAAAAGAACTAACAAATTACAGAGTTAATATAGCTGCGATTCAAGAGATGAGATGAAAAGACAGTGGTGAGATAAAAGTAGGAAATTATGTACTCTTGTATTCTGTAAAAATTTAACAAATGAAAATAAAAGTGAAAATGAAAAAGAACAATTTTACGGCAAAGTAGAAAAGTTTGCTGAAACTGTACCCAAGTATGATACACTAATAATACTAAGAGACTTTAATGCCCAGATAGGAAAAGAGGAATACCTCCGCGAATTGGCGGGAAGGTTCACGATCAAATTCGAGTAACAACATTAAAGTTATCTTACGAGATTAAAGTATCTCGTGAAATTAATTCTTATCTAAAGCTAACACAAAAAGAGCTTTACTTCGAGCTAGTATAATGCCGAATCATATAAGCAGAATAAAACTGCAACAAATATTACAACCGCAATTATCGAATACCATCTTCCAACCAAAATCAGTTGGGGAAGCCGTCAATAACAACAAAATCGCTCAAGGGGTGTCAAAACAGCATTTAGGATATCGCTGCCAATTATCTTCAAAAGGTAAATTTATTGTACCTAATTTTAAGAAAAGTGCGCTAGTGACAGTGTTACTTATAGACGACAAGGCCCAATAAAGGTCTATTATCGTGATATTAAAGTTAAATAAAGGACAACGTAACTTTATATTTTGTTAGGTCACTATAGGCAGAATATGTTTGATATTGGAATATTTTGTCGAATTTTGTCTAATTATTATTTTTAATGGTACCACACCATATTTTTAAATGGTACCAAAATTGACCAATTAATAGTGTAATTGTGTAAAATGTGAATACTGTTTAATCTTTTACTTTATCATATGTAATATGAGAAAGTATTGTTTTCGTGCAGAAAAAAATTTGAAATTTTGAAATGGATTTACACTATTTGAGGTCCCTGAGTAAAATAAGACGATTTCCAAAAATGTCTGTGTGTGTGTGTGTGTCTGTGACCGTGTTCGACTTGGACGCTTACAGCGCTGTTAGTACGAACTGGCGCAAATGCAAACGCTTTAAGCGTTCGACTTGGGAATGTTGGCGCTTACAGCCCGTGTAAACGCAACCGTGACGTCATGGATTCGCCATTTTCTCACGCTCACAACGCAAATTTCATTTGGTAGGGCAGCGTAAGCGCGGCGCTGTAGTGGTAAAAAATTTTAACTATTTTTGAATTTATTTGAAACCTAAATATTTTAGTTTTACTATTTAACTTCAATATTTAAATTTAAACATAAAATTAGTTGTCCTATATTAATTATTACTTCAATAATTTATTTCCCTTGTTTTAACCGCTCAATTTTTTATAAAAAAAATTAGTGACAAGATTGTAAATGAAATTAATTGACCCAAAATAAATTGTTGTATGAAATTATAGTTATTAATTTGTGAAAAAATAGCTAAAAATGTAATCGCATTTAAAAACAATTATTATTTCAGATTGTTTGAATATTTTATAGGTTAAGCAACTGTCACTTTTAAATTGCAGCGCTGATGGTGCTGTCATATCGTTCGATTTGGAACGTCAGCGTGAGCGTTGTAAGCGCATATTTTCCAAGTCGAACGTCAAAATTTGCGTGCTATAAGCGTTAGCGTCCGTTGGTACCAACAGCGCGTAAGCGTCCAAGTCGAACACGGTCTGTGTGTATGTGTGTGTGGTCAAATTTTGTGTGCGACCTACAGCAAAAACTAATAAGAATTTTCAAACAAAATTTTGGATTTTGTATTCTTATATTAAGACTTAGAACTGATTAGATTTTGGCTAAAATTGGTTCACGGGAACTATTTTTTTTTATATTTTTAAATTTTATTATTTAATATTAGTTTTTAATTAATATTTCAAAAACGAATAGGAATTTCAAAACCAAATTTAGGATTTAGCATACTTATGTCGAGATTTAAAACTGATTAAATTTTAGTAAAAATTGTTTTATGAAAACTATTGTTTTTATTTTTTAAGTTTTATTATTTAATATTAGTCTTTATTTAATATTTTAAAAACTAACAGAATTTTCAAAACCAAATTTGACATTTCCTATCTTTATAGCAGGAGTTAAATTTATTTAAATTTTGGTTAACATTGGTTCATGGGAACTATTTTTTAAATTTTTTAAATCTTATTATTTAATATTAGTTTTTAATTAATATTTCGAAAAGTAATACGAATTTCTAAACTAAATTTAGGTTTTCGCATATTTTAATCGATATTTAGAAGTGATTAAATTTTAGTTAAAATTTGTTTATAAAATTATTGTTTTTATTATTTAAAATTTTATTATTTAATATTAGCCTTTATTTAATATTTTAAAAAATAAAAGGATTTTCAAAACTAAAGTTAAAATTTGTTATGTTCATGCTAGGAATTAGAACTGATTAAATTTTGGATAAAATTCGTTCATGGAAGCAATTTTTATAAATCTTTTATTTAATATTAGTTTTATTAAATATTTCAAAACTAATGAGAATTTCAGAACTAAAGTTGGTATTTCGTATCTTTATATTTAGACTTAGAGTTGAATAGATTTTGAGTCACATTGGTTAATGGAAAATATTTTTTCTTTTATTATTAAAAATTATTTTTTAATATTTAATAAAAGTATGATAAAGTCATGGGCATGGCCACATCCGATTTTTTGATTTTATTATACGACTATATTTTTATCTTGTGTTTTATTAATAATCTGCCTAGAAAGAGTAAGCAATTTTCAAACCTGGCCTTAGTTCATTTTGTGAACCGAGGAACGCTAGCTACCCGGGGCAAAGAGAAGCTTTTCAAGTTTACGAGGTAGGTAAAAATACCTAAGGAACTAGCAACGTTACAGTATGTATATCGAAAAAAGAGGAGCATTCATCAAAAACGTGAGAACCTATCGTGGAGAAAATGTAGATTCTGACCACTATCTGGTAATAGCAAGATTAGGACACAAAGAAAAACACGAGCAAGTAAGCCAGGAAAGACAAAAAAGATTAACACTTGAAAATTTTGTACAAATGAAGACCAGGGAAGAATATGCAAAAGAAACAAACAGAGCAATGGGCGGCAAGGAAATGTAACAAAGCATAGACAATGAATGGAACAATATCAAAGTAGTAATGCAGACAATTGTTAAAAATGCAGTAGGTTACAGGAAAGGAGCTAAAGATAAGAGATGGTTTGATGAAGAATGTGATGAAAAAGCTGAAAAAAAGCAAGAATGAGATGGATGTTGACAAACAAAAAAGAAGACATACAGACAGAAACAGAGAGAGAGAGAGGCTTACAAGAATTACAAGGAAAAGAAGAACATTTGGTTAAATGTAAAGATGGACGAAATAGAGAACGATTGCAACAGAAACTGCATCAGGAAGTTCTACCTTGGCATAAAACAGCAAAAGAGAAAACCCAACGTAACGTTTTTATTACTATTATTATGTATAGCCACCAAACTACAGGCCGTGAAAAGAAATACCCCACAAAGAAAGCTGCAAATTCCTAGTTCAGACTCAACCTTCCAAGACAGGATACGCTACTCGATGCAACAAATAATAGAAAGTCACACAACATTCTCGTCTTCAGAACAAATGTGGAATATAACAAAAACCACCATAACGGACATTATAAAAGATATCCCAGTAAAAACACGGAAAAAAGACATCAACAATGGATATCCGATGAAACATGGAAACTTATAGAAGAAAGAAGAACTATAAACAATACAATACAGAACATAAGAAGAAAAGCCCAACTGACTAACGCTCTCACACACGATATTCAGCGCTCGTGCTGGAAAGATAAGAACAATTATCTGAAAAGCTTGTGCGTGGAGCTGCAGAATCACGCGGAACACAGTAACACCAGAGAACTCTTTGTGGCAGTAAAGAAAATCACACGCAAATATAAACCCTAACATACACAATAAAGGATGAAGCAGATAATATTCTTACAGATACAGCTGACATTCTGAAGAGGTGGAAAGAATACTGCGAAAAACTCTTTAGGAATGATGAAAACGGAAAAAATTGCAACAGAACATTATCGCCACCGAAGAAAAGAACCATACATCCTGGAGGAAGAGATAGCACATGCAATAAAAGATTAAAGAATGGTAAAGCAACAGGATGTGATGGCATTACAGCAGAAATAATAAAAGCTATGGGCGAACCCGGCGTTAGGATTTTTCAAATGATCTGTCAGAGGGTCTGGGATACGGGAATATGGCCGGGAGACTGGACTGAATCTGTACTGCTGCCCTTCCACAAGAAAGGTCAAAAGAACAACTGTGATAATTACCGCCTAATTGCACTGATATCACATGCTAGCAAGATACTACTGTACGTGATTAACAAACGCCTGAAACATTATCTTACGTGGCAAATCGCAATAGAACAAGCGGGGTTTATGGAGGGCAGAGGAGCCAGAGAACAAATTTTCAACCTACGTCTGATAATTGAGAAATCCCGAGAGTTCAATACCCCGGTATATATCTGTTTTGTAGACTACCGTAAGGCTTTCGACAGTGTGAGATGGGATAGATTGTGGGAAATATTGAAACAAATGGCTGTGCCAGCACATTTGGTATATTTAATACAAAGCTTATACGAGAATAACAAAGCAACGATCAAACTGGGCAATTGGGTCTCGGATCCTTGCAGAGTGGAAAAAGGCGTTAGACAGGGCTGTATTACATCACCAGATCTATATAACATCTACAGCGAGGCAATTATGAGAAAGGTTCTAGAGAAATGGGATAGAGGTTTTGCAGTAAATGGTGTAAAATACGGTAAAATACGACACTTCGCCGTGGCCGTTTCGCCGTGGCCGTTTCGCCGTGGCCGTTTCGCCGTGGCCGTTTCGCCGTCGCCGTTTCGCCGTCGCCCATTTCGCCGTGGCCGTTTCGCCGTCGCCCATCTCGCCGTCGGTATTTCGTCGTTAAAGTATTTTTTAACTTTTCTTTTCACGATAAATTCCTTAAAAAATAGTGTTAAAAATGTTATGATTTATATTTAAAATTGTAAACGTATATATTGTAAGTGCGTCATTTTCAGTTCAATTCAGGTTAGTCTAGTTTCAGTTCAAATCTCCCCTACAATTTTTGCAAGCCTCTGTATTCATCGCCATCTTTCAATCTTCTTCATCAATAAACGTCAAATTTTTGAGCTCCTCTGTATTCTCTAGATTAATCAAGCACTAATCCTAGTACACAGTCCCCCAAGACAGTAAAAAACCTTTTTTTTTAAATTGGTATAATTTATTTATTTAGTATTTACTATATAAGCAGTAGCTGAAATTAATTAATTATAAATTAAAATCAAGAAATATTCTCAAAAAAATCAGTCGAAGAAACAATTATTATGGCAAATACTTTCCTTAGCATTAGAGGTAAAGAAAAATTCTCACACGACGGTTACGTATACGTCTTTGATGCTATATCAAGTTCTGACGAATCCGTTAAATTTTGGCGTTGTGAAGAACGTGGTCGATGTAAAGCAAGAATTCACACACGAGAAGAAGAAGTTATTAAAACAATAAATGTACACTCACATGACGTATCCGCCGCACGAATAGAAGTTGGAATAATCCTAACTAATATTAAAGAGCGAGCCACAGAAACAATGGAGCAAACAAGCCAAGTAATAAATACATGTACAGCAAATGCAACTCAAGCTTCGCAAGCTTCATTGCCCACTAGTAGTGCTTTAAAAAAAATTGTTCGACGACAACGTAGTCAAATAAATCAGCCACCTCCAAATCCTACAAGTATTGACGAATTGGTTATACCAGATGAGTATAAAACATACGAAACCGAGCCAGGAATATTTGAAAATTTTTTACTATACGAAGAAAGAAAAGATATATTGATTTTCGGCAGAGAAAACTGGCTTCCACTGCTAACATCGGATACGTGGTTTGTTGATGGCACATTCAAAATATCACCCTTATTGTACGCCCAAGTTTTTGTTATAATGACAAAAAATCACAACGGCGTGCATCCTGTTTTATATGCATTGCTTCCAAATAAGCAAAAAACAACATATGTACGATTATTCGAAATTATTAAAAACTTGCAACCAAATGTAAATCCAAGAATCATAAATTGCGATTACGAGCAAGCTGCGTTTCTGGCAATGCAGGAATGCTTTCCAAATGTTTCAATCAAGGGTTGCTTTTTTCACCTTGCTCAAAACATGAGAAGAAAGCTTTCCGAGTTGGGATCAATAGGCACCTACAATCAAAACGCAGAATTTGCCTTAAACGCGAAGATGGTAATTGCTTTAGCGTTTGTACCACCGCAACATTTGGATCAAGCTATTGATGCGCTTGGTTACGTTATAGGTGCAGAATTGGAGCCTTTGTTAGGATGGTTCGAAGATAATTACGTAGGCAGATTAAACCGGGGAAGAGATGGTCGGCGAGATCCGTTATTCCAAGTGGCCATGTGGAACTTGTACGAAAGAACTATAAATGGTGAAGATCGTACAAACAACCATGCCGAAGCAGCCCACCGCCGGTTACAGGCGGAATTAGGCGTCGAACATCCCACTTTGTGGCGATTTATTGATGGTCTTCGATCAGCTCAAAAAAGTCGGGATATTTATTATGAACAGCTCGTAGCTGGCATAGAACCTCCTAAAAAATTAAAAAAATATAGAGACGCGGATGCCAGAATCTTACGTATAGTTAGCCGTTTTGAAGAATACGATGACGTTGTAGAATACCTTCGTGGCATTGCTCACAATTATCAAATGGGGCAATGAACTTTGAAATATTTGAACGCGAAATACCGACGGCGAGATGGGCGACGGCGAAACGGCCACGGCGAAATGGGCGACGGCGAAACGGCCACGGCGAAACGGCCACGGCGAAACGGCCACGGCGAAACGGCCACGGCGAAGTGTCCCATTCCGGTAAAAATAAACAACCTGCGATTTGCGGACGACACGGCTCTTATTGCTAGTAGTGCCGAAGAACTAGAACAACTAATCACCACTCTAGAGTATGAAAGTCAACAATTTGGGCTACACATTAACTATAAAAACAAAAGTTATGATTGTCGACAGGAAGGCGTCAAATAATTCTCATATCAAACGAACAGCCAAATGCGAAGTAGTGAGCCGATATACAGTAGAGTTCACATATAGCGACTTCGCTTATAACGACTAACCGGTTTTAACGACGAAAATGTTTACTCAAGTTAGGTTTCATAGTTAGGTATGTACTTAAGAAATAATCCGTTTTGTACGTTATCCGGTTAGTACGACATAGTATCGCCGGTCCCTTGAAGGTCGTTATATCCGGATTCTACTGTATATATATCTGGGATCCATGATAACAAATGATGGATATTGTACACGAAATTAGACGTAATACAGAAATTGCTAGAACAACAGCAAAAAGTTTAAAAAAAATATGGGCTGATAGGCACATCACACTTAACACCAAGAAAGCATTGATGAAGACACTTATATTTTCCATTCTCCTCTATGCCTCAGAAACATGGATTTTGAGAAAATTGACGAAAAAGGTGAACGCCTTTGAAATGTGGTGTTGACAAAGATTGCTACGAGTGTCTTGGACGGAGAAAAGAACAAACGTTTCCATTGTAGAGGAAGTTCAAGAGCCGGAAAGACTGTCCACCCTTATCCAGAAAAGAATAGCAAGGTTCTATGGACACATACAGCGCAGAGAACCCGAGAATATGGAGGGACTGGTTGTGGAGGGAATGGTCCAGGGTACAAGATCGCGAGGTCGTTTGCCAAAGGGATGGACCGACCAAATCAAAGAAATCACAGGCGGCACACTGGAACAAGCTGCAAGAAAGGCCCGGAACAGAAGCCGATGGCGAAATATTATAGGAAGAACTATTCATGCTGGATAGTCTCAGAGGGTCACAACGCTTCTGACAAGAAGCATACGACGAAGAAGAATAAAGTATTAACTGCATAGCCGTAACTTGTTTGATTTGGGAAAATAGTGACGAGCTAGAAATATTCATGCCTGAATAAAGAGACTTGTTGCTTCAACATACATATCTTTTTATTTTACATTTTTGTTGATCTTACCTTCAACATAATATTGCTAATATTTTTTACAGGTTTTGACAGCACAACCACATCAAAAATGAATTCACACAAAAAGTGATTTCTTTTTAAAAATTTGTTGTTCGATCACAAATTTAATTTTCTTATTTGCTAATTACACCACTATTTTTCAAATTTCGTCATAAAAACCGAGATTCTGGTATATTTACTGTCGCCACAACCTATTTCAATTTTGAGGGCGGGGTTACAGCTCAAAAGAGCCAATGATAAAATTGCATTCCAAATTAACTTTAACGCCGTTTTTTTTCAAAAATGTGTGAACCGATCCCAAATTTAATTTTTTTTATACGCTAATTAAACCCACATCTTTCATAATCCACTTCAAAAATGGTAAAAATCGCGATCCGGGAATCTTAACCGCACCCTGTCAAACTAATTGTAAGATTGTATGAATTTAATCTCACCTTTTATTTGATAACCCTAAAATCTTTTGGGTTTATTTTTAGAAGCTGCGCTGACTACAAATCTTCTTTGCATTAAAATCATTTATTTTGCATAATATGTCAGAAGTATTTTATGATAGAATACATAAAATAATAAAACACATAAAAAATAAAAATCTTGTCGTATCTGTCCAGGTTCTTAAAGTATCTCAATAGAAATATATAAAGAATAAGGTGTCGAATAAATTTAAAGTTTTTTTTATCTGAATTGTCATCCGAAACCCTTGGCGGTAGTTATTGTGGTGGTTATTTTTTTTAATTTATACTTTTACATATTCAGTTTTTACTTTATCATATGTAATATGAGAAAGTATTGTTTTCGTGCAGAAAAAAAATTTGAGATTTTGATGGATTTACACTTTTGAGGTCCCTGAGTAAAATAAGACCATTTCAAAAATGTCTGTGTGTGTGTATGTGTGTGTGTGTGTGTGTGTGGTCAAATTTTGTGTGCGACCTACAGCAAAAACTAATAAGAATTTTCAAACAAAATTTTGGATTTTGTATCCTTATGTTGAGACTTAGAGCTGATTAGATTTTGGCTAAAATTGATTCACGGAACTATTTTTTTTTTTTAAATTTTATTATTTAATATTAGTTTTAATTAATATTTCAAAACTAATAAGAATTTCAAAACGAAATTTAGGATTTAGCATACTTATGTCGAGATTTAGAACTCATTAAATTTTAGTTAAAATTGTTTTATGAAAACTATTGTTTTTTTTAATTTTTTAAGTTTTATTATTTAATATTAGTCTTTATTTAATATTTTGAAAACTAACAGAATTTTCAAAACCAAATTTGATATTTCCTATCTTTATAGCTGGAGTTAAAGTTATTTAAATTTTGGTTAAAATTGGTTCATGGAACTATTTTTAAAATTTTTTAAATCTTATTATTTAATATTAGTTTTTAATTAATATTTCCAAAAGTAAAACGAATTTCTAAACTAAATTTAGGTTTTCGCATATTTTAATCAATATTTAGAACTGATTAAATTTTAGTTAAAATTTGTTTATAAAACTATTGTTTTTATTATTTTAAATATTATTATTTAATATTAGCCTTTATTTAATATTTTAAAAACTAAAAGGATTTTCAAGACTGAAGTTGAAATTTGTTATGTTTATGGGAGGAATTAGAGCTGATTAAATTTTGGATAAAATTGGTTCATGGAAGCAATTTTTTTTAAATCTTTTTATTTATTATTAGTTTTTATTACATATTTCAAAACTAATGAGAATTTCAAAACTAAAGTTGGTATTTTGTATTTTATATTTAGACTTAGAGCTGATTAGATTTGGGTCACATTGGTTAATGGAAAATATTTTTTCTTTTATTATTAAAATTATTTTTTAATATTTAATAAAATATGATAAAGTCATGGGCATGGCACATCCGATTTTTACTTTATCATATGTAATATGAGAAAGTATTGTTTTCGTGCAGAAAAAAATTTGAGATTTTGATGGATTTACACTTTTGAGGTCCCTGAGTAAAATAAGACCATTTCAAAAAATGTCTGTGTGTGTATGTGTGTGTGTGTTTGTAACGCATTTGTTGTGGCATTTTGTGCAAACATAGAGCTGTACTGTTGCATCTGTTTTACTTGTGGCATCTAACACTCCGATGTCACAGCAAAATTTGGATTAGCTTCGTAATTCATGTCACTTTATAATTCCATTTTAAATTTCCTGCGCTTATGGGAGGATCCTTACGACATGAAATGAACCAATTGGCGTTTGTATCATTTTTAGAGTTGTGTATGGTGTGGCACAATTTGGTTTTAATTCTGTGAGTTTTAGACCTAATTGTGCCATCATGTGTAAAATGGCGCCATCTACGATACACTCGCTTTTTACTCGAACTAAATATTCAGTGACGTCGAATCATAATGGATAAGCATTACGAATCATACTGTTCGTAGTACGTTGCTTGTTCATAGCGGTTTTCAAATCTTGTACTTGCGTGTGATATTCAAAGTGATGATGGTTTATTATGTTAATAATAATTTTATTTATTTAATTATTAGTTTAAACCAATAACTGAAAAAAAATAAAACAGAAAAATTAAGCATCTAATTTTATTAAATTAATTTTATGTCAATCATCACAGCATCAAATCATGTCAAACCACCACAATATTGAAGTAGATCGGAAATGATTTATTTTGTAAATTAATTTGTAAATTTGTACAAAATAATTTATGCAGTCCATTTCTTTCATTGCTAAATCGCTTCATTGCGAAATAATCAAAACCAGTAGACGTGTTACATATCATATTACTTTCGTGCATTTTACTTGCAAGACTAATACTCTTTACTTTATTACGAATGAAGTCATTTTTAACTTTTTTTTGTGACTTACACTGATTGGCTTCTAAACCCTCCCATATGAGCTAATCTTGATCCAACAAATAATTATAATTTGATTTTTAATTCTATAATTTTAAATTATAATATTCGCCGTCACTCGATTTTCAAGTGGCTTGCATTTTTTAACGCTTATCGCATTTTATGCATCTAATGCACTTTTAATTTTAATTCCGTTGATGTGATTCTAACAAGTGGACGCATTCAATTAAAATACAAAGATTTGGCCGGTGCCGAGGTTGACGGCGTTTCGTACAAGTGAATGCTTACCTTCTTACGAGAGGTTATTCACTGAACCAAAAACGCTAAATTCTTTTCTCAAATTAATAAAACATCAAAGCATCATTTGGGTTTGTACAATATTTCCATCGCGTGAACTTTAACGGTAGCAAATCGTTATGAGTATTTGAAATTTTCATTAACTCCGAGCAAGTTACGCCTGGTAACATTCGACTTTAATTCTATGTTATCTGTTGAAACCTCAATAAATTTATTGTAAACACATACGTTTGTACAAAATGTATTCTGTACAAACCTTAGATACAGGCCGTAGCCAAGGGGGTCCCTGGGGCACGTGCTCCCCACCCGAAATTTTAAGAAAAAAACTTTTTAAAGTAAACGATTTGAATTTTATAAATATAAAAAGCTACATTTTAAAGTTGGAAAATTCGTAATAAAAGGGACCCCCTAAATTTTATTTTTCTGAAAGATTTTTACAAGTGCCCCTCGAAATGAAATCCTGGCTACGGGCCTGCTTAGATATAAGATTGACACAGATTTTCACACATTTGTGGCGGTGTGACATGATTTGATGAGGTGATGATTGAAACAGATGTATAAATTTCGCCAGTTTACGCTGGATGGATATTTTCCAAAAACCAGACCAAATATCACCAGGGTCGGCGCCAGCTTTTATGTGTTACAAGCAAGATTTAAGATTTGCCTCCCCTCTCGAGTAAATAATGCGTTTGAGTTTATATAATTAACATTATCATTACAGCCGGCGACGAGCGGCATTAACTGTTAAGTAAAATATGCCGGTGACTCGTTGCCAGCACTATAAATAAAGTACTTTAGTGCCACTCGTAGATGATAGTAAAGTTTGTCAAGTTAATCAATTTAGCTAGGGAAGCTCCATCATAGTCGAGGGGGAAGATCCACATATCACCCGTTTTAAATTAGACCCATATCTACGTATTCTCAAAGGAAGGAGGGGGGGTAATTTTTAAAAACTTCACCAACCAGCTTTTCAGCAAGCAACAGTAAGTGGTTATTGGATCTACGCTTTTTCGAATTAGTCCAATTTGGGAATATTAATTTAATCATAGACAGTGAGCATCTCAAACTTGTTCAAACCCCTACCTTAATCCGAAAACAGTTGAAACCCCCCCCCCTTCCGAAAACCAACATAGCTACGGCTTCTACGGCAACATAGCTTTTTCACTCAAAAATTAATAATATTTTATTAAAACTATGGTTTACAGCAATAGAAGAAAGCTGAACTGGCCCCTTGGAAAATTCACATAAACCGTATATAAATTAGGTCGTTCGCCCTCGAATCACCTTAGTCCGTTAGTCAAAATTCGGCGTTTGGTTGATAATTTAATAACCAACTAATTACCGAACTTAAATCACGGATCACCGAGATCTGAGGATAAACTTTTGTTATACAACTGGTTATGTGGCTCTTAGTGTAATAATGTGGATGAACGAACGGACGCATGAATGAATTAGCAATTCCTAAAAATTTTTATCAAGTAGCCCCATTCTACGGTACCTACAAAATTTAGAGTATTTGAATATTTTCGTTTTGTGGTCGGTAGGTAACTACATATTTCAATTTCAAGGTACACACAATATTGATAAAGTAACCTTGCAATGCTTGCACCGCACGAGAGTAATACGATACACGTCTGTGATTGCCAGTCTGTGATTCGCAATAAAAGAAAAAATGTATGTACAAAAATCTGTCTGAATTTGATGAGTTTTTTTATACCTAAGTTTGACATGATTGAATTGATGCTGTAGTGATTCAAACAAATCTCATAATTTCACCACTTTACGGATAACTAATACGCGCGTATTTTTTTTCCAAAAACCAGACCAAATATCACCAAGGTTGGCACAAGCTTCTAAGCCGTTGTAAAAAAGATTTTAGATTTATCCCCCCCTCTTACGAGTAAATAATGTGCTTGAGTTTATATAATTGACATTACCATTACGAACGGCACTAAACGAGAGGTACATATTTGAAATTTTCGGTAACCTGAGCAAGTTACCGGTGTGTGCTTTAGGGATGTCTATTAATTACGTGAGCTCAAATAGGGATGAGAGGTCCGACAAAATCTCACCTAAGGGCCGTTCATAAAATACGTTCGCATACAAGGGGCAGAGGGTCTTGCTGAGTGTGACAAGATGTGACAAGAGGAACGGGGGATCTACGGCAATGTGACGTTCGCCGTTGCAATACCAATTATAGATATTTTGGCGCATTTACAGAATCCTTGGACTTCTGATAAATAGAATTATTCTTTATTTGTTCTTTATAAAAGATTTTTATTAATTTATTCAAATTTTATTATAAAACTAAATAAATATTTTAATTCTTAAAATTTGTGTACTATTCATTGAAATTTATTATATTCAGGGGGGGGGGTCTTAGTTTTTGTGACGAAATATTTACAGGGGGGTCACAGAAAGTGTGACACAGTGTGACAATAGGGGGGGAGGGCTCAAAAAAAGTTGGTGGTAGCGTGACGTATTTTATGAACGGCCCCTAATCTCATCACCAAAATCTCACCCTCAAAGGGAGGGTGGGTCAATGAAAATCACTCGTCAACCTGTAAAAAATTACGTGTCTCCGGTGTGGTGTGTAAATAATTTGGTGTGAAAATTTTAAACACCAAATATGAGAAAGTTTTATAAAATAAATTTAATTATTTATAAATTATACTATAACTCTCACTGGAACCCCGGACCACATTTAACCAAATCTCACCAAGGGAAGGGGAGTCCAAATTTTAAAAACTACCTCACCTAATTAATTGACGTCCTCTTATTTTATTAGAAGTAACGCCAGTAATCATATACATAAATATGTATCGTAGTGACTAAATTACATTAATCTGAAAATATAGAACAATTTTAATGAAAATTTTTAAAGGTTTTCGTCTGAAGTCATACTTTTAAGTTAAAATTTAATTATTATTTTATACGTATTTTAGAAAACATGAAATTCAAAGATTTTCGAGTTTTGGCTTATAGTAAATGTAAAAATAACTTTTATTTTATTGTTATCCCATATTTTTGGCGTTAAAAGTCGAGTTTTGAATGAAATTAGCGCCAAATAGTTGAGTTTCATAAGTTTCTACTTCCATCGATTGAACCATAACCGTCAGTAAAACTAAGAGCAGAGGATGTTTTTTTCTATTTTCCGTTCCATTTTGAATATTTGTGTGAAATCGATGTCAATCTTATCTAATCTTTGTACATTTGTACAAACTTATGTGTTTGCAGTTGAGGTTTTAACAGATAACATAGATTTAAAGTCGAGTATTACCACTCATAACTTGCTCGGAGATATCGAAAATTTCAAATAGTCATAACTTGGTACAAACTGAAATTAAAAGTATATTAGAATTTCATTGGAGCTCAAACGAAGTTCTATGAAAACGAATATAAGTTCAAAAAAAAAATGTCCTCAGGTTCCTCAAAAGTTGTAGCAAAGAACTTTGCTACCGTTAAAGTTTTAGTCACGCTCGGGAAAGGTAATCACAGGATAATAATTATAACTACGTAAAATGATCTAGGTATAAAATGATCTAGGTCATGATAAATTCCTGTTAATATTAAACAATTTGGATCAACTGTTTGGATTCTTTTTAATTTCCATGTTACTTTGACAGCTATTTGTTCTTTACTTTCTAAATAAATAACATTAATTTGTTAATTAATTTTTATTCATGAAATTAAAAAAAATAGAACAAATCTGCAAAGGTAAAATTTAATTTAAACAGAACATTTTCCAAAATGTGCATTTAAAACTGTTTATCGTAATCAAAATTTTAAATGAATTTTGTCGTAACAAAATTTTGACCGAAAATGGACGGATTTAAAATTTTAGATCAAAAATCATTATTTGTCGAAAATTAATAAAAAAACTATATGTATGCTAGCCAACAATGAATTACATGCGTATTTTGTTTGAAAGTTGACCTACACAAAAAATCTTTAGATTTGTTGGAAAAAGATCGAGGTAAAAAATTTTCTGTTGAGCTACATCATAATTAATTATAAATAATTTTTTAAATTTTACTTGTAACGGCGAATTCATTTTTATTTATCATTATTGTACGTCAAGATTTCATGCCGATTCATATGATGTTTCATATTATTAATATGCATAGTAGTAATTCTATTCTTAGAAATTCGAATAGTTTGCATTTTTTAGCTTTCCGTTTTTAATGTTTTATTTTACAAAAATAAAGAATATTTTAGCGTGAAATCAGTTCTGGAAAAGGTGTTGTAGATATTAATTATTTACAAAAAATGTTTTTAGGTCTTATTTTTGTACTATTGAAATAAAAATAATATTTACTGAATTACTCTTGTTTATTTTCATTATGAGGATCAAAACTATAGTGAAAACCAAGTAGTATACTCGAGGATGAATATAATACCTTATTAGTGCAATTATAAAATACGTAGACAGGTTAGCTATCTCAATCGTACTTACAAGAATTACTATTAGAAAAGAGATGGAATAAAGGAAGTACGTCTGCCATGTATTTAAATGGGCGTATAGAAAACGTATGTCAATCATTAACTATTTATTGTTGGTAATAATTGGAGGGCCTAATAATTGGTACTAATGCGACGCCGTTCGTCCGAATTCTGATTTCTGATCCACTGTAAGCGCGGCCTTAAGTTTGACAAGTCTTTTTTTGAACCCAAGTTCAAAATTTGATGTTGTTCTTGTTCAGTGATTTGATGCTGTAATGATTGAAACTAAAGTCCAAATTTTGCCACTTTACTGGATAACTAATACGCGAGTATTATTTACCATAATTATAATTGGCATTACCATGACCCGACACTAAATGTTAAGTAAAAATATGGCTGATGGCCCGTTGGCAGCGAAAATTTAAAAAAAATATTTCAATTTTTATTCCTACTATGCATTTGATGAAATTGTATTATTTACAGCACAAAAATAAGAAAACAATTGCCAAAAACACCGCATAAAAATAGTATGTAATATTCAAGAAAATTGCAAAATTTGAAAATAAATTATAAGTAATTTAAATTTCTGTTGCTTATAAAATAGGTATCTATTACATACAATGATATCAGTCTTGCAATGTGTTTTTTTAAATCTTGCCGATCAGCAGTGACTAACCGACAAGCAAACAAATTTTATTGCTGAATTGCAACAAAGTGGACTAGGTACTCTTACTGTTCGATGTATTTTGTAAAATTAAATTAACTTTAGTTGTATAATGTTTTATTCTAGTTTTCAAACACAATTATTTTTCTGTTATTTTCATAACAGTATAATAGATATTATGATTTTTTAAAGTTTATTAAAATGTCAGCAAACTCAAATTTTTAAAATTTTGGGCGTATTTCGGCTATTTGAGCCATCCGCTTAATGGACCAAAATGTCCTTGTCTAATGTGTCCTCGATTAAGCGAAATCGACTGTCCTTAAAAGCAATTAATGGTAAATATAAAATACGTACACTAATGTACTTGAACGAATGTACTACGCACGTAAGTACATTAAAAACTGATTTAATTCCATATTTAAATTTACTGTGACATCTTTACACAAATTATACACTTTTTCCTGTATGTACCATATATGTGGAATCTGATGTCACTAGTTCCTTTAATTCATGCACTTTTAAAGCGTCCTCGACTGTATACCACGGAGTGTAAAGAAGTGAGAGTAAGACCGAAAATTTTCATTTCTATCAAGCTATCTCTGTTCGGCTGCTTTTCAATTGTGCCACAAACTTGTCCCATTCACAGATGTCACAAACCTATGCAGGCCTGTATGTGTGTGTGTGTGTGTGTGTGTGTGTGTGGTCAAATTTTGTGTGCGACCTACAGCAAAAACTAATAGGAATTTTCAAACAAAATTTTGGATTTTGTATTGTTTTATTGAGACTTAGTGCTGATTAGATTTTGGCTAAAATTGATTCACGGGAACTATTTTTTTTTAATTTTTTAAATTTTATTATTTAATATTAGTTTTTAATTAATATTTCAAAAACTAATGCGAATTTCTAAACTAAATTTAGGTTTTCGCATATTTTAGTCAATATTTAGAACTCATTAAATTTTAGTTAAAATTTGTTTATAAAAACTATTGTTTTTTATTATTTTTAATTTTGTTATTTAATATTAGCCTTTATTTAATATTTTAAAAACTAAAAGGATTTTCAAAACTAAAGTTGAAATTTGTTATGTTTATGGCAGGAATTAAAGCTGATTAAATTTTGGATAAAATTGGTTCATAGAAGCAATTTTTACTTTATCATATGTAATATGAGAAAGTATTGTTTTCGTGCAGAAAAAAAAATTTGAAATTTTGATGGATTTACACTTTTGAGGTCCCTGAGTAAAATAAGACCATTTCAAAAATGTCTGTGTGTGTGTGTGTGTGTGTGTGTTGTGTGTGTGTGTGTGTATGTGTGTGTGGTCAAATTTTGTGTGCGACCTACAGCAAAAACTAATAGAATTTTCAAACAAAATTTTGGATTTTGTATCTTATGTTGAGACTTAGAGCTGATTAGATTTTGGCTAAAATTGATTTACGGGAACTATTTTTTTTATTTTTAAATTTTATTATTTAATATTAGTTTTAATTAATATTTCAAAACTAATAAGAATTTCAAAACAAATTTAGGATTTAGCATACTTATGTCGAGATTTAGAACTCATTAAATTTTAGTTAAAATTGTTTATGAAAACTATTGTTTTTTATTTTTAAGTTTTATTATTTAATATTAGTCTTTATTTAATATTTTGAAAACTAACAGAATTTTCAAAACCAAATTTGATATTTCCTATCTTTATAGCTGGAGTTAAAGTTATTTAAATTTTGGTTAAAATTGGTTCATGGGAACTATTTTTAAAATTTTTAAATCTTATTATTTAATATTAGTTTTAATTAATATTTCCAAAAGTAAAACGAATTTCTAAACTAAATTTAGGTTTTCGCATATTTTAATCAATATTTAGAACTGATTAAATTTTAGTTAAAATTTGTTTATAAAACTATTGTTTTTATTATTTTAAATATTATTATTTAATATTAGCCTTTATTTAATATTTTAAAACTAAAAGGATTTTCAAGACTGAAGTTGAAATTTGTTATGTTTATGGGAGGAATTAGAGCTGATTAAATTTTGGATAAAATTGGTTCATGGGAGCAATTTTTTAAATCTTTTATTTATTATTAGTTTTATTACATATTTCAAAACTAATGAGAATTTCAAAACTAAAGTTGGTATTTTGTATTTTTATATTTAGACTTAGAGCTGATTAGACTTTGGGTCACATTGGTTAATGGAAAATATTTTTTCTTTTATTATTAAAATTATTTTTTAATATTTAATAAAAATATGATAAAGTCATGGGCATGGCCACATCCGATTTTTTAAATCTTTTATTTATTATTAGTTTTATTAAATATTTCAGAAACTAATGAGAATTTCAAAACTAAAGTTGGTATTTTGTATCTTTATATTTAAACTTAGATCTGATTAGATTTTGAATCACATTGGTTAATGGAAAATATTTTTCTTTTATTATTAAAAATTATTTTTAACATTTAATAAAAGTATGATAAAGACATGAGCATAGCCACATCCGATTTTTACTTTATCATATGTAATATGAGAAAGTATTGTTTTCGTGCAGAAAAAAAATTGAGATTTTGATGGATTTACACTTTTTGAGGTCCCCTGAGTAAATAAGACCATTTCCAAAAAATGTCTGTGTGTGATGGTGTGTATGTATGTGTGTATGTGGTCAAATTTTGTGTGCGACCTACAGCAAAAACTAATAGGAATTTTCAAACAAAATTTTGGATTTTGTATTCTTATATTGAGACTTAGAACTGATTAGATTTTGGCTAAAATTGATTCACGGAACTATTTTTTATTTTTTTAAATTTTATTATTTAATATTAGTTTTAATTAATATTTCAAAACTAATAAGAATTTTTAAACCAAATTTAGGATTTACTTTACTTATGTCGAGATTTAGAACTGATTAAATTTTAGTTAAAATTTGTGTATAAAACTATTGTTTTTATTATTTTAAATTTTATTATTTAATATTAATCTTTATTTAATATTTTAAAACTAACAAGATTTTCAAAACTAAAGTTGAGATTTGTTATGTTTATGGCAGGAATTAGAGCTGATTAAATTTTGGATAAAATTGGTTCATGGAAGCAATTAAAATTATTTTTTAGTATTTAATAAAAGTATGATAAAGTTATGGGCATGGCCACATCCGATTTTTAGATTATAAATCTTTACTGTCTAAATTTAATAACTTCCAAGTTATGAATTTAAGTAAAAAATCTTAAAAAATAATTTAATGTCTCCTCGTTACCTTGTATTCTTTCAAAGATAAAATTTTCGAAGATAGAATTTTTTGGTCATATTGGTGTGGAACGGTTCATCTTTTAATGAACATCACTCCTATTGTTTGAACCATCACTGTTGAAAACATAGATTTCTACTTTTGTTCTATTATAATAAAAATAAATTGATGGGCATATAAAAGAAACGGAACGGAACGCCGGCCCTGGCAATCAATTATTATTAATAAATAATATGTACATTATTAATTTAATTATCTATTAAATGGTAAACACAGGAAAAGTGAATTTTATTGCCAAAACAAAAATGATAACCAGTTCATTAAGCAAATACCAAATAAACTTTATATAAAAATTATATAAAATAAAAATTAGCTAGATGTTACAGTATCTAAATTTTTAGAACTTTTCATAGAAAGTACGGTACTGTTTAAAAGTAAATAACATGTGAACATTGTATCTTTTATCACAACAACCAGGATAGGGCTCAAGATCGACATTCATTTGGGATGTGTTTAAATTTTTAAATTTATATTGGCAAAAAAAGTTTACATCAGTAAAATAAAGAAGTAAAATATGCAAATACAAAAGATACAAAGAAAAGCGCATATTATGTCATCTCTTTAGACTTTTATTTCATCAAATAAAATTCAAAATTTTAATTTTGGAAACTATCATAGTTACAAGTCCAAAGTATAATGTCCTTAATAAGTGGATAAGGCAAAGTATAGGTCAACAACAGCTATAATTATACAAAATCAGAAGTTTGAACACAACTAAACGCAGGTTTAGAATCAACACTGAAGAAGCAAGTTGTGGTAAGTGTACGTTCACTTCTACTTAATTTTATATTTTCCTTGACAAATTCATAAATTTTTGTAAAAACATTTTAGATTGAAAATGAAGATCTCCGCGATTTTTCTCTTGTGCATTTTTGCTTACGCTTATTCGCTATCCATCCTTTCCTTGTTCAATCAGGAATGGACCAACTTCAAACTTGCCTTTGGTAAACGGTACAACAACGTCGAAGAAGAAAAAAAACGCATGGGCGTGTACATGGAAAATTCCGAGAAAATATTGCAACACAATCGTTTACATGCTCTAGGACTAAGTTCCTATACACTTAAAATGAATCAATTTGGAGATATGGATACTGCAGAAGTTATTAAAACGTACAATGGTTTCAAACCAAACTCATTGTTGCGCAAAACTGGGATTACTTTTATTCCACCTGCAAATGTTGAATTACCTGACCATGTAGATTGGAGAACTCATGGTGCCGTGACCGAAGTCAAAGATCAGAAAGGATGTGGTTCATGTTGGAGTTTTGCTTCCGTAAGTTTCCATTTTAAAATTTTTAGTTTGTCTACAATTTTTATTTTCAGACCGGCGCACTAGAAGGTCAACAATTTCGCAAAACAAACAAATTGGTCAGCTTAAGTGAGCAAAACTTGATCGATTGTTCTGGTAGTTTTGGAAATCATGGATGCGACGGTGGTGAGGTGCTCAATTCTTACAACTACATCAAGGCAAATCGCGGAATCGACACTGAAAAATTTTATCCTTATAAAGGTATTGATACATTGAACTGCTCTTACAATGCCAATTATTCTGGCGCCACTGATCACGGTTATGTTAACATTGCCATTGGATATGAACATGGTTTAAAAATAGCTGTTGCTACTATTGGTCCAATTTCCGTCGGCATAGACGCCACCCACAAAACTTTCCACCTTTATGAAAAAGGAATTTACGACGATGTGCATTGCGTTGCTGACTTAATTAATCACGCAGTGTTGGTAGTAGGTTATGGCACCACCAAAGAAGGAGTAGATTATTGGATTGTTAAGAATTCCTGGGGAACATCATGGGGTGACAAAGGTTACATTTATATGTCAAGGAATAAGGATAACCAATGTGGGATTTCATCAGAAGCCAGTTACCCTCTTGTTTAATTTGTTTCAAACTATTTTTGTAATAAAATAAATTTTTTTAATTTAAACAAAAATTGTTTTATTTTCCTGTTTACGTTTAATATACCTCAGAAAAATCGCTCAGGCATTAAAAATCAGAGATACATGACCCTGTTGAGGTATTCACTAACCTAAAATTTATATTTTTGAATTAATTTAATTGATTTTTAATTTGACATTTTATACAATTATCAGATTTTAGCTCTGTAAGAGTAACTTTGAAAATCTGAAAACCTTGAAGAAATAGTTTATCAATTCAACCATCGACTCGAGATTGATAAAAAAGTCTTTCTTTTAAATTTTTTAATTGGTGATCTCAACACGCTTTTTAATGCCACAAAAATTTTTTCATACCACATCTTTTATTAAATAAAGACAATTCACATAATAATCGATTGCTTAGGTTGTGATCAATTTTGTAATTATTTTTTTTACTTTCAGATCAATACCATTTTTTGAACATAAGAATCTCGCAGAATAAGTGAAAGCTTTATTAAAAAATGAAATTGGAACTGCATTTGAGTTGAATATTAAAATGGAATTGTAAATTTCAAGTAGAAGGTATAAATATATGTCAATTTGTTTAAGGTGACCCTAGTAGAGACAACAAATTAAATACTATTTGCCTTTCACTTTGTTTAGATAGTTGTATATTCTCAGGCATTAAAAATTATATTTTATATAGCCCTCTCTTGAGTAATACAAATAACCTGATATTGGTTTGAAACTTGAAAAAATTTTCAAACCGGAACTCGGCAATTGCGGTCTTCGATTTAATCTAATATATTAATCTATATATATAAAATGGATGTATGTTTGTGGGTGTGTGTGTGTGTGTGTTCCTTATAGACTCCTAGACCGTTCGACCGATCCCAACCAAATTTTGCACAGTTACTCTCTAGGACCCTAAAGAGGTTTTCCGCTAAAAACCGGGACCGAAAAGCTTAATTTAAAAAAAAAGTGAAAAATTGCGGACGCGCATGAATGGAACGAGATTCCCATACAGGGTGAATTTAAAATTATCTTCTATCTTCTATCTATCTTCTATCTTCTATCTATATATATAAAAATGGATGTATGTTTGTGTGTGTGTTTGTGTGTTTGTGTGTTTGTGTGTGTGTTTGTTCCTTATAGACTCCTAGACCGTTCGACCGATCCCAACCAAATTTTGCACAGTTACTCTCTAGGACCCTAAAGAGGTTTTCCGCTAAAAACCGAGACCGAAAAGCTTAATTTAAAAAAGTGAAAATTGCGGACGCGCATGAATGGAACGAGATTCCCATACAGGGTGAATTTAAAATTATCTTCTATCTTCTATCTATCTTCTATCTTCTATCTATATATATAAAAATGGATGTATGTTTGTGTGTGTGTTTGTGTGTTTGTGTGTGTGTTTGTTCCTTATAGACTCCTAGACCGTTCGACCGATCCCAACCAAATTTTGCGCAGTTACTCTCTAGGACCCTAAAGAGGTTTTCCGCTAAAAACCGGGACCGAAAAGCTTAATTTAAAAAAAAAGTGAAAAATTGCGGACGCGCATGAATGGAACGAGATTCCCATACAGGGTGAATTTAAAATTATCTTCTATCTTCTATCTATCTTCTATCTATCTATATATATAAATGTGAAATGGTATTTCTTTGTCACGCATGATCTCCGAAACTACTGAATCGATCGACTTGCCGTTTTTTTTAAATGATAGAGTACATCTTGGAGCAGGTTTAAAGCCTAATTCCGCGTTTGTAAGTTAATAAACAATAAAGTAATTACATTTTTTGTACACACACGTCTGAACAGATTATCTACAGATTTAATCTGATAATCTACAGATTAGTGACATTTTTTAGGTTGGTTAAATAACCTACTTCAAATCACTATATAAACTAAAAATCTGGAAATCAACTGCCAAAAAAAAGGAACGAAGGAATCATAACAAACAGTGGCATAAAGTTAAAGAGAAAATTAAATCTTGGTCGTTCTTCTACTGTGGCCAAAAGACAGCGTTTTTGTAGACAAAATCAAAGTACCGATAACATAAATGATCGTAATGCTTCCGACCCAGCACAGGATTCCATTTCACAGCAAATCCAAGCCCCAATAAGAGTTAATGATGGTGATCATTTGCATGATATGGAAGTAGAAAATGAAAGTGTTCCTTCAGTCCCATGGAAAAGTAGAAAAATGTCTGGATTTAATTATGATGTCTCCATTGATTATGCAACCGATTCTCACGTTTCGATTGAAACCATGACTTCCAGCTGTAACTACTGTCGTGCATTAAAATGGGAAAAAGAAGCACCTGGCCTGTGTTGTTGTAGTGGAAAAGTTTTACTCGATGACATTGTTGAACCGCCAGAACCATTAAAGAGTTTACTACTTGGCACTCACAATAATTCGGATAATTTCCTTAGAAATATACGAAAGTACAACTCCGCTTTTCAAATGACATCGTTTGGTGCCACCGAGATACGGCATGGAAATTTTATGCCCACGTTTAAAATTCAAGGCCAAGTTTACCATGCAGTTGGTTCCTTATTTCCAAAAATGCAAGAAGAACCCAAGAAGAAGACAAGATTTCTTTGAATCATCAAACAAATAAATTTGTTTGGTCCTAACAAACAATTTTTACCGTTTCCTTAACTTAAAATTCTCAAACTTTTCAAAAAAAAGTAAATTCAGACAAAGGCAAAGTATTTTATTTTAGTGAAATCCCGGGCGAAGCCGGTATCCAGCTATATACTATGTATGTGCAGCTGTAACAAATATTGCGTTATATTGGACTTTTGACTGCAAATATTTTTATTTTTAAACTTTTAACATTTTACTGTTCACTTAAAAATGTATAATTAAATACAATAATAGACCATACAGAGTGAATTTAAAATTATTCCCAACAGTGCGGCCTTTAGGCCACAACCTTCAGCTAGTCTATATATATATAAAATGGATGTATGTTTGTGTGTTTGTGTGTGTGTTTGTTCCTTATAGACTCCCTAGACCGTTCGACCGATCCCAACCAAATTTTGCGCAGTTACTCTCTAGGACCCTAAAGAGGTTTTCCGCTAAAAACCGGGACCGAAAAGCTTAATTTAAAAAAAAAGTGAAAAATTGCGGACGCGCATGAATGGAACGAGATTCCCATACAGGGTGAATTTAAAATTATCTTCTATCTTCTATCTATCTTCTATCTTCTATCTATATATATAAAAATGGATGTATGTTTGTGTGTGTGTTTGTGTGTTTGTGTGTGTGTTTGTTCCTTATAGACTCCTAGACCGTTCGACCGATCCCAACCAAATTTTGCACAGTTACTCTCTAGGACCCTAAAGAGGTTTTCCGCTAAAAACCGGGACCGAAAAGCTTAATTTAAAAAAAAAGTGAAAAATTGCGGACGCGCATGAATGGAACGAGATTCCCATACAGGGTGAATTTAAAATTATCTTCTATCTTCTATCTATCTTCTATCTATCTATATATATAAATGTGAAATGGTATTTCTTTGTCACGCATGATCTCCGAAACTACTGAATCGATCGACTTGCCGTTTTTTTTAAATGATAGAGTACATCTTGGAGCAGGTTTAAAGCCTAATTCCGCGTTTGTAAGTTAATAAACAATGAAGTAATTACATTTTTTGTACACACACGTCTGAACAGATTATCTACAGATTTAATCTGATAATCTACAGATTAGTGACATTTTTTAGGTTGGTTAAATAACCTACTTCAAATCACTATATAAACTAAAAATCTGGAAATCAACTGCCAAAAAAAAGGAACGAAGGAATCATAACAAACAGTGGCATAAAGTTAAAGAGAAAATTAAATCTTGGTCGTTCTTCTACTGTGGCCAAAAGACAGCGTTTTTGTAGACAAAATCAAAGTACCGATAACATAAATGATCGTAATGCTTCCGACCCAGCACAGGATTCCATTTCACAGCAAATCCAAGCCCCAATAAGAGTTAATGATGGTGATCATTTGCATGATATGGAAGTAGAAAATGAAAGTGTTCCTTCAGTCCCATGGAAAAGTAGAAAAATGTCTGGATTTAATTATGATGTCTCCATTGATTATGCAACCGATTCTCACGTTTCGATTGAAACCATGACTTCCAGCTGTAACTACTGTCGTGCATTAAAATGGGAAAAGAAGCACCTGGCCTGTGTTGTTGTAGTGGAAAAGTTTTACTCGATGACATTGTTGAACCGCCAGAACCATTAAAGAGTTTACTACTTGGCACTCACAATAATTCGGATAATTTCCTTAGAAATATACGAAAGTACAACTCCGCTTTTCAAATGACATCGTTTGGTGCCACCGAGATACGGCATGGAAATTTTATGCCCACGTTTAAAATTCAAGGCCAAGTTTACCATGCAGTTGGTTCCTTATTTCCAAAAATGCAAGAAGAACCCAAGAAGAAGACAAGATTTCTTTGAATCATCAAACAAATAAATTTGTTTGGTCCTAACAAACAATTTTTACCGTTTCCTTAACTTAAAATTCTCAAACTTTTCAAAAAAAAGTAAATTCAGACAAAGGCAAAGTATTTTATTTTTAGTGAGATCCCGGGCGAAGCCGGGTATCCAGCTATATACTATGTATGTGCAGCTGTAACAAATATTGCGTTATATTGGACTTTTGACTGCAAATATTTTTATTTTTAAACTTTTAACATTTTTACTGTTCACTTAAAAAATGTATAATTAAATACAATAATAGACCATACAGAGTGAATTTAAAATTATTCCCAACAGTGCGGCCTTTAGGCCGCACAACCTTGGTCAGCTAGTCTCTATATATATAAAAATGGATGTATGTTTGTGTGTTTGTGTGTGTGTTTGTTCCTTATAGACTCCTAGACCGTTCGACCGATCCCAACCAAATTTTGCACAGTTACTCTCTAGGACCCTAAAGAGGTTTTCCGCTAAAAACCGGGACCGAAAAGCTTAATTTAAAAAAAAAGTAAAAAATTGCGGACGCGCATGAATGGAACGAGATTCCCATACAGGGTGAATTTAAAATTATTCCCAACAGTGCGGCCTTCAGGCCGCACAACCTTGGTCAGCTAGTCTAATATAAAATAATATAATTATTATTATTTCAATACTAGCTTAAATAAATATTATTTATAATAAATAGAAATTATTAAATAGAAATTATTTTGTTAATGTAATATTCCAATTTATTCAAAAATATGGTGTATTTGATTAAAAATTTGAAACGTCATCAAAACAAATTCCAAATTCGGCCATCTCTGTGACAATAGTCAAAGTTTTACCAACTATTTTGCGGCTTGGCTAACTGAAAATTTTATTAAAATGAATGATATTTATTACTAATGGCGAAGATTTTTTTTAAACTAAGCAAAATTTAATAGTTTTTTGTTTTAGATTTAGTAGATAATGATGAACTGTGCACTGTAACTAATTTTCATAAACCACTATTGTAAAATGATTGTGAAAATAAATATAATATAGGTACAAAAATCATTGCAATAATAATGGTAATTTCTATTTTGTTATACAGGGTGTCCCCGTGACCGTAGAGAACCTCTTTAGGTGGTGATAGAGGACACTTTTCTAAGACATATTTTTAAATAAAATTTTTGTCCAAGTCCAAACCCTTGGGGGGTACCTCACTTTAAAGCAATTTTTTCAACTTATGATTTCAAGCGGCCATTGCACCGATATTTTTAATTTTTGGGTTTAATCGATTAGAGCTTTTCTATAGATAATTTAAATATCTAAAATTATGTTATAACCCCTTATCGCCTAGAATTAACAGATTTCGAATTATGAATTAAATTAAGGGAAAAAATGTCAGAAAATTCCAAGTTTTATTTTTTTTACTTTTCTTGCCAACCCGTATCTTTTAAACTAAACGTCTTAGAAAAAAACTAATGCCCCAAACCGGATAGGAAATTTAACGGTCTATAACGTTGGTCTAATAATTTTTTTTGGAAAATCAACCGTTTTCATATAAATTACGAAAATAATGAACAAGGTGTAGGTTAAAAAACTAAATAAATTCACAAAATTCTAAAAAACTCAATTTGCCTTGCAGATAAATAAATGCGCTTTTAACAAGGTCACTCAAACGTCAAAGGCTACAATGCGTTTAACAAAATTTTACAAAACTATTGCCAAAATCGCATCATTTCACGAACTTCATTTTCAATGATTTCCATTACAAATTACAGCACTGTGGTGCGCAGCAACTCCTGTGCTCTGTTCGTGAAGCCTACTGGCCAATTTCTGGAAAGAACACTGCGAAAATGATTATTCGTAAATGCCTAATATGTTTTAGAGCCAATTCCTCGTCATACAATCCTCTTATGAGAAATTTACTCCTTAAACGCCTTCAGGCTGAGGCACCTGCCTTCTACCATACCGGTCTTGATTTTCCGGGACCCGTCTTGATACGCGATCGAAAACGCGAGGCGCAAAAACCATTAAGGCTTATATTTGCTTGTTTATTTGTATGACAACAAATGCTATCCACTTAGAGTTAATCTCAGACTTGACCACGGAAGGCTTCCTATCGGTGTTAAAGCAGTTTATTAGTAGAAGAGGCATGCCATATTCATTGTCCAGCGACAATGCCAAAAATTTTGTTGGCGCTCATAATTACTTGCGTGAATTGTATGAGTTTTTAGCCAATGGCGAGGGGTCAACAGCTAGAGGAAATCGTGTACAATTAACTTCACGTACTTCATCATAATTCTCCATACTTCTTCGTACTTCAAATAATTCAGTAGTAATTCACGGGACTTCACGTACTTAACCAGTAATTCACCGCACTTCATCAATAATTCACTGTACTTTACCTATTTCATCGATACTTCATTGTATTTCGCGTACTTCATCGGTATTTCAGAGACTTACCGAGATTCCAAAATTTGTGCACTGGAGGGTGTTCCACACCCCAGACCCCCCGGATTAAGTAGTTTATTTTTATCATAAGTAAACTGAAGATCTCCCGTTGCAGAAATCTACCCCCAGGGGGTAACGGAATTTATAATTATGCAGTTTATGATTAATTGTCAGATTACGAATTAAACACATTTACTTGGCCATAGCTAATTTTAATAAACTTGAGATATGCTTAAATATTTAATTCACTTTTAATAAAAATAAATTACTTAAACCGGGGGTCTGGGGGTGTGGAACACCCTCCAGTGCCTTCGTCAGTTTAATTCTGATAAAAAATAAACTATTCAATCCGGGGCTCTGGAAAGTATGGAACGCCTTCCAGTGCCTCTGCAACGGGAGATCTTCAGTTTACTTCTGATATAAAACATTTTCTAATAAAAAATAAACTTGATTCGGAGGGTCTGGGGGATGTGAAACACCCTTCAGTACCCAAATACTACTACAATGCAGGCAAACATATTAAAGATTTGTAAATTTAGTAGAAAATTTTAAAATTGAGAGGGGAAGTTAGCAGGTTTCCAGCCTCCGCCCCCTCCTCCAACTAATTTTCTAAATAATTTAAAAACAAAAAGGTTCTACCGAGAATAATAAAAGGAAGATAAAAATTCGCAATGAAAGCGGACTGAACACATGCACCTTATTCAAACTCATCCAATCAGATCACAAAAAATTAACCAAACACACAACAAAACAAAAACAAATCAAACACCTGATTGGTTATTTCGTCAATTTAACTTTAATGTATTTTAACTGATAGATAACTATAGTTGAAGAAAGATAGAAGATGGATGCATAAGAAGATAGTTTAAATTGTATTATCACATTCTGGAGCCGTCTCTGTAAAACGCTTTTCATTTTCGCTTCAATGTAATTAATTAATCATGACGAAACAATGAATTACCAAAGTTTTTTATTGAGCTACCAAACCTCTATGATATTCAAATAAATGAGCTAAAAAATTACAAAATTAACTAAAAAATCTAAGTTTAATTTAATTAATTGATTATTATTAAACTAGCAACTACCAAAACTTTTAATTAGTAAAATAATGACCGCCAAAGGTCTATTCAACGTTTAAAATAAAAAAATGTTAAGAAAATCCACTGATGTAAGTTAATTTGCTATCAAATAATTATTATTGATACACGTGTCTTATCTATGATACACATTGACCGTAGCGCATGCTCATAAGCTAGGTTTAATTTCATGTAATTAACCAAAAATTTACTAACTTCATGATACTTCACTTGTACTTTAATATACTTAACACGTATTTTATCTACCTTACACGTACTTTATGTATTTTATCAGTACTTCATGTACTTCACAAGTACTTCATGTACTTCGCATGAGATTTCATATACTTCATGAGATGTGTACAAAAACTTCACCAGCGGTTAACCCCTCGGCCAATGCACATACTCAAAGGTCAATTCATGACCACTTGGCCATCAGAGGTATTAAGTGGAAATTTATAATCCCGAGGAATCCCCACGAAGGTGAAATATGGGAGAGCAATATTAAATCCACAAAGACTCACTTAAAAAAGGTTCTAGGCAATACGTGCCTAACGTACGAGCAGTTTTACACAGTCTTGTGCCAAATCAAGTCAGTTTTAAATTCTCGCCCCTCTCACCTTTATCCTCTGACCCAAATGACCTCGTTCCTCTTACCCTGGTCACTTCCTCATTGGGAGACTTTTTGTTACCTGTAATTATGCGGTCACTCTATTGATTGTTAATTGTTTATTTGTTATTGTTATCCCTTTATTGAAATCTGCGTTATTTCAAGGCTGGCGGTAATGGTGTGTCATGTTTGTAAGTTTAAATTTGGTGCGCTAAATTTAAGACAGCCAGCGCCGTCGTGCCAACCGACCTCACGTGTGGACGCTCAAGCATACATTTTAATCAATCAATCTTCAAGCAAGTACTCCCAAGAAGTATTTTCAAAACAAAAACGTAGACACAAGTTTTAGTGATTTTTATTTAAGGACGAATCCTTTGCCTTTGAGGCGTCTTTATCGCAACACAGCAATACACCCGATTGTTGGAAGACCACAAAAATAGAAGCTCTAGCCAGCAAAACTACAATTACTTTATTTAATGCGATTAGTAATACCTCACCTCATGTATTCACGTAAAAACTTCAAAATGAAGCATACATTTTTATATATCATAAAAAATTTATGTTATTAATCGAAAAAATGAAGGATTTTTCAATATATCGTGGTCCCCGGTTTTAAAAATGCTATATTGAGAATATTGCGTTTCAAGTTTTATTTACAATTTACTACTTAAGATTAATTTAATTAAAACCAAAAAGTTAGCTGTGCAGAAGCCTAAGAACTGCGCTCAATCGAGTTCCACCTTGTTTAATTTTGAGTAATATGTCAATTTCTGCTTAATCTAAAAGAAAGGGAATCCTCCATCTTTCTTGTAGTGATATAAAAGATGGCACCAGCCCTGTGCTTGCCGTTAATTTTGTTCTCATTTTTTTAAATTAATTCTATTGGATACACCAATTTGGCGATACACCAAAGATCGTATGTGTAGATCAGATAAATTGATGACCCAAGCACGCTACCTTGTGGTACTCCTGATGAGATAGGATAGAGCTTTGTGTAGTAATTTTCTTGTTTCACTAAAAAATGTCTATCATTCAAATATGACTGTAGTATTAGGAAGTGATGATAAGGCAAACATTTTTTAATTTTATATAATAATCCCTCATGCCAGACCTTGTCGAATGCCTGACCAACATCCTGAAATACAGCTGAGCAGAATCTTTTCTCTCGAGATCATTATTAATTACGTTTACCAGCCTAGGCACCTGATCTATGGTTCCGTGTTGGTCTCAGAATCTAAATTGGTGGTTTGATATGATGTTTTGTTCGGCTAGAGGTAAAATACCCGGAATCGAAAATACACTTTTTCCTATAAAAATGGCTTTACAAAACGAAAGAACGCAAAAATACAAGCTCTTTAAGGTGAGGATCAATCTTGTCGGAGTTGTAATAAGGCCACAATTTAATTTTGAAAATTGCAATTTTCCCATAAGAAATACATGTAAGTGTATTTTGTGTTGTAAAATTTCCAATATGGCGGTCATTCTGTTGGCGGTACGTGTGCTGTGCCTGGGTCGACAGTGACTAGTGGTGGGGAGATACCAGTCGCTCTCAGAGATCCGTCGCGTCAACTTTCAAAATTTTCGAGTTGGAGCCGCTTAAGGGATGTTTTTAATGAGTTTAGCACGTGTCAAAACCGTTCGGAGCCCGTACGAGCTCCGGAGGGGCGAGGGCGGGTGCGGAGAATAGGTTTTGACAGTGCAACCACCTCAGAAACAAATTCACACAAAAAGTGATTTTTTTTTCGAAAATTTGTTGTCCGATCACAACTTTAATTTTTTTATTAGCTAATTACACCATTATCTATCATAATTCGTCGTGAAAATCGAGATTCTGGAATATTTACTGTCGCCACAGCCTCTTTCAATTTTGGGGGCGGGGTTACAGTTGAAAAGAGCCAATGATAAAATTGCATTCCGAATTAACTTTAAAGCCGTTTTTTCAAAATTGTTTGAATATTCCGCAAATTTTATTTTTTTATATGCTATTGGAACCCTCATCTTTCATAATCCACTTCAAAATGGTAAAATCGCGATCCGGGAATCCTACCTGCACCGTTTTGTTCTTTTAATATGGGTTTCAGTCTTTTTAAGAATATTTTATCAAAAACTTTTGAAAGTACTGGCAATAAGCTTATGGGCTTATAGGATTTGACCTCCTTTGGGTTTCTTGCCACGTTTAAGTATTAATATAATTTGAGCTACATTCCACAAGTTAGGAATATGGTGTATTCGTAGTATCGGTTTTATACTCTTTTCAGGTAGTTCTTGAAGAATTTTTCCAGTAATTAAGTCAAAACCTGGTGATTTTTTAAATTTATTTATTTTATGATCCTTTTAACTTAAACCATAACCATAACCGTTGAAAACATAGGTTTCTATTTTCTGTTCTATTATAATAAAAATAAATTGATGGAGATATGAAATAAACGGGACGGAACGCCGGCCCTGGTAATCAATTATTATTAATAAATAATATGTACATTATTAATTTAATTATCTATTAAAAGGTAAACACAGGAAACGTGAATTTTATCGCCAAAACAAAAATGATAGCCAGTTCATTAAGTGAATACCTAATAGACTTTGAAACAAGTTATAATAAACAGGGACGGCCTAAGGTCAAAACAAAATGTTGTCTTTTAATATATCGTTTAATTAGCAATGCAGTTGATATTTTGAAATTAGCTAGATGTTTATAGTATCTAAATTTTTAGAACTTTTCATTTTTCTTCATGGAAAGTACGGTACTGTTTAGAAGTAAATAACATGTGAACATTGTATCTTTTATCATAACAACAGGATAGGGCTCAAGATCGACATTCATTTGGGATGTGTTTTGAACTTTTTAAATTTATATTGGCAAAAAAAGTTTACATCAGTAAAAAAGAGAAGTAAAATATGCAAATACAAAAGACACAAAGAAAAGCGCATATTATGTCATCTCTTTAGATTTTTATTTCATCAAATAAAATTCAAAATTTTAATTTTGGAAACTATCATTAGTTACAAGTCCAAAGTATAATGTCCCTAATATGCGGATAAGGCAAAGTATAGGTCAACAACAACTATAACTATACAAAATCAGAAGTTTGAACACAACTAAACGCAGGTTTGGAATCAACATTGAAAAAGCCAGTTGTGGTAAGTGTACGTTCACTTCTACTTAATTTTATATTTTCCTTGACAAACTCATAAATTTTTGTAAAAACATTTTAGATTGAAAAATGAAGATCTCCGCGATTTTTCTCTTGTGCATTTTTGCTTACCCTCATTCGCTATCCATCCTTTCCTTGTTCAATCAGGAATGGACCAACTTCAAGCTTGCCTTTGATAAACGATACAACAACGTCGAAGAAGAAAAAAAACGCATGGGCGTGTACATGGCGAATTCCGAGAAAATATTGCAACACAATCATTTACATGCGCTAGGACTAAGTTCCTATACACTTAAAATGAATCAATTTGGAGATATGGATACTGCAGAAGTTATTAAAACGTACAATGGTTTCAAACCAAACTCATTGTTGCGCAAAACTGGAATTACTTTTATTCCAGCTGCAAATGTTGAATTACCCGACCATGTAGATTGGAGAACTCATGGTGCCGTGACCGAAGTCAAAGATCAGAGAAAATGTGGTTCATGTTGGAGTTTTGCTTCCGTAAGTTTGCATTTTTAAACTATTTTAGTTTGCCTACAATTTTCATTTTCAGACCGGCGCACTAGAAGGTCAACAATTTCGCAAAACGAACAAATTGGTCAGCTTAAGTGAGCAAAATTTGATCGATTGCTCTCGTAGTTTTGGAAATCATGGATGTGAGGGTGGTGATGTGCTCAATTCTTACGACTACGTCAGGTTAAATCACGGAATTGACACTGAAGAATTTTATCCTTATAAAGCTTTTGAAGCATTGAACTGCTCTTATAATGCCAATTATTCTGGCGCCACCGATCGTGGTTATGTTAATATCGCGAGTGGATGTGAACATGCTTTAAAAATAGCTGTTGCTACTATTGGTCCAATTTCTGTCGGCATAGACGCCACCCACGATTCCTTCCACCTTTATGAAAAAGGAATTTACGACAATGTGAATTGCGTTGCTGACTTAATTGATCACGCAGTGTTGGTAGTAGGTTATGGCACCACCAAAGAAGGAGTAGATTATTGGATTGTTAAGAATTCCTGGGGAACATCGTGGGGTGACAATGGTTACATTTATATGTCAAGGAATAAGAATAACCAATGTGGGATTTCATCAGAAGCCAGTTACCCTCTTGTTTAATTTGTTTCAAACTATTTTCGTAATAAAATAAATTTTTTAATTTAAACAAAAATTGTTTTATTTTCCTGTTTACGTTTAATATAAGTACCTCATAAAAAAATTGCCTAGGCAATAAAAACTTGAGATACATGACCCAGAGCAGCCAATAGGATCTGTTGAGGTATTCGCCAACCTAAAATTTATATTTTTGAATTAATTTAATTGATTTTTAACTTGACTTATACAATTAAGCATTTTTTAACATAAATTATCAGATTTAAGTTTTGTAAGAGTAACTTTGAAAATCTGAAAACCTTGTGGAAATAGTTCATCAACTCAACCGTCGACTCGAGATTGATCAAAGAAGTGTTTCTTTTAAATTTTTTAATTGGGGATCTCAACACGCTTTTAAATGGTACAAAAGAAAATTTTTCGTACTAGTGTGCTTTGATTTTTATACAGACTTATCCTTTCTTTTGTGTATAGCAATTCTTTTATAAAAATTTAAATATTCAGTCCACCTCAAGTCAATATTGAACTCATAAGTACTTCTCAATTCGTTAGCACAGTCTTCATCAATATCAATATTTGTATCGCTGTTACTGTTAGTACTGCTTGATAAATTACCGATAGTAACTTCTTTGCATATGATAATTGGGCCGTTTGTTTTTTTTGTAAGTGGTTTCGTTTAAAAGATACAGAGTTAGTAACAAAAGCGAAAAAAAAAAAAACTTGACATTTCTTCTGTTAATTTAATTCATATTTGATTCAAATTTTAAAAATTTGAATCAAATATTAATTTCAAAGGTTAATAATATACAGGGTGTCCCCGTGACCGCGGAAAACCTCTTAAGTGGTGATAGAGGACACTTTTCTAAGACATATTTATCAATATTTTCATATTTTCAAGACATATTTTAAATAAAATTTTGTCCAAGTCCAAACCCTTGGGGTACCTCACTTTAATGCAATTTTTCAATTTATGATTTCAAGCGGCCATTGCACCGATATTTTTAATTTTTGGGTTTAATAGTTTAAAGGTTTTCTATAGAGCATTTAAATATCTACAAATTATGTTATAACCCTTATCGCCTAGAATCAACAGATTTCGAGTTATGAATTAAATTAAGTAAAAATGTCAAAAATTCCGAGTTTTATTTTTTACTTTTCTTGCCAACCCGTATCTTTTAAACGAAACGTCTTAGAAAAAGCTAATGGCCCAAACCGGATAGGAAATTTAACGGCTATAACGTTGGTCTAATAATTTTTTGGGAAACCAACCGTTTTCACATAAATTACGAAAATAATGAACAAGTTGTAGGTTAAAAACAAAATAAATTCACAAAATTTTAAAAATCTTTTATTTTGTTTCAACGCATCTTACTCGAAAATCCTAATGTGGAATAAAAAAATTTCCAACAAAAGTTGTTTATTTTTCATGCAAAATATGAATCTGCTAAAAAATTAAGGTGCCATTTAAAAACCAAAGTTGACCTTCAAATGACCTTGAAAAGGTCAATAAATTAAGAAAACAATTATGCCATTGTGGGGGTTATGGTCGACGGTTCAACACAAAAACACAATACTTAACGATATAAAGGTGTTTTATTCTTAACGAGTTGAATAACAAGTAAATAACGAAATATAAAAAATAATAATGATAACAACGTGCAAACGAACTACAACACACTTCAAGACCGTGGGACTACTCATCACTTGAACTAACTTTCTGTAACTGTTGTTTTTTTATTTTTTGTCCGCGTCTCTCCCTTGGGTGTGTGATGTCGCCAGTCTTGCCAACTTGAACGAGTTGCCAACCAAAATTCAAAAATTTGAATTTGACAGAGCCGCCACACCATATTATATCCCCTCGCTATCATACAACTTTTGTTCGAAACATTTTTTCATCTGACTTTTGGTTTTTGAGATATTAATTGCTGGAAGTTTTAAAATAAACATAAGCAATCGTCGTTATCATTTCATTTGTATTTTGGTGTAAGTTCATTCGAATCGATAATAAAATGGCTCCGAATGAAAGTGACAATCAAGTTCAAGAGAAAGTGGGAAAATTGCAAAAAAATAATGGCTGTAAAAGGTAAAAAAAAAGAAGAAGCTCAAGAGGGAGGAAGCTTTTTCATTATATATTTACAAGGTTTTGAAACAAGTGCATTCAGATATTGGAATTTCCAGTAAATCCATGTCCATCTGAACAGTTTTGTGAGAGATATGTTTGAACGTATCGCTGTTGAAGCTGGACACCTCGCTCTTATCAATAAGAAGTCGACCATTAGCGCCAGGGAAATCCAAACGGCCGTTCGCCTTATTTTGCCAGGAGAATTAGCCAAACATCCAATTAGTGAGGGTACCAAAGCCGTAATCAAGTATACCAATTCCAAATGATTCCAGATTATATTATTTAACCAAATTTTGCATAAAAAATTTTGTGTTTTTTTCAAATCTTTTTGGATTATATTGAAGTAATTATTATTATTATTGTTATTACAATAAAATGTTTTTAAATTAAAATTGGTGTTTAATGTTTTAATAACGTAAACTACAGTTTTATAGAGAGAACGGATTTGTATGCGATAAAAGGCCAAAAGTCAAAGGTTTGGAGTTCCCTAGAGTAGGTTTTTCCGAATGTTTTAAAACTTCAATCAATTTATAATTGATATTTTAATATTAATAAGTTATAAAGTAATATCAACTAAAAATTTTAAGAAAATTCGAGAAAAATCTGTTCTGCCTGACTTTTTTTGCCTATTACCCGCTCTCTATTGATTAATAATTTAAATTTTGAAATTAATCGAAAAAATTAATTTTATCTTCAAAGGTACCAACAACACAAAGTTTAATTGATACAAGAAATCTTTTTATCATTTCATTTGTGTTTGCTGTAAGTTAATTATTCGAATCGACGATAAGGTTTTGTTGTTTTTTTTTTCAAAACTTTTTGAACTTTTGGATTAAAATATACAAGTAATTATTTTTAAATTGAATTTTTAACTTAATCCAATTAAAACAAAATCCGTAAGCGGATCAGGGGGCATTCAAGGTTACCAACTGCTGCCGAGTGGGTAATTGTCATAGTATAAAATATAAAAAAGGAAAAAGTTGAGATGAATCATCATCTGTCGATCAAGTTTCAAAAAAGTTGCTTGCAGTAAAATTTACTTCAAAGAAACCTACTTCTGAAGCAAGTGAAAATAAACCAGTTACTCCAGCTTTAAAGAACATACTCACATGGAATGCGACATTGATTCTTCAATGATTGAGAAACAAAAGAAGAAACTGAATGTTCCTGTTTATCATTCTTTTAAACATGGGTAAGAAAAAACAATTTACAAAAACAAAACGATTTCGTTGTCCCATTCAAGTCAGTACGAGGCTGTCGAACGAAAAATACTTGTGGCGAAGAATATGATAATATAAAAAAGCCGGTATAGTGTCTTATAGAAAATCTCTAAATGTAGAGTATGACATCGACTTTTGAGTATCTTGAGAAGAGAGAATTGACAAAAATTAAGCAGTTTTAATTCAAACCGAGAAAAAAAAATGATTTAATAATATTGCTAAACTTAGTAGATTAGTATATTACTAATAATTATTTTGATGGAACTGTACTATTATATTACTCACCAAACTTCGAATTTAATCAACTTTCGCGGCGAGTTGGGCCGGCGGCGAGTCGTTGTTGCCGCGACGTTTGTGTCAGATGAAGCACACAATTTGAAAAAATAATTTCTTTCAGATATGGCTGATCGTGAAATCTTACTACCCATAACGATATAACGGAAAAAACAAATTGCACAATTTATTAACCTTGGTAAGTTGGCACATATTAATAATTTTATCAAAAATTTTAAACAATTTTTTTTTCATATTATACAATAGCTAATATTAAAAAGCCACCAAAAATTAAACAAAAAGGACATTTCAAAAGTGTGGAAAATGCGTTTTTGTATATTCCTAAAAAAACACCCATAGAAAAAAATGTTTTTTGTAAGAGTTTTCCTACTTTAATAACTTCCTAAAAGTTACGTTTGCCGTAATTGTAGGCTCTCCCTTAAATTACAGACACATTACTTACCCATATTAATTTGAGGTTAGCCTTCAAAATTTTCAGATATTCCCATCAGCGTTTCTTAATTTGTATTTTCATTTTATGCCAATTACGTAGTACATATAACTCGGTGGAACCAATATTTTATTATTCAGTTCAGTGTCCCGCATGTTCTTTTTCACATTTTCTACATTATTTTAATTCCTTATCATTTTCAATGTCAAAACGCACTAGCAGATTATCACATTTATATAGGAAATTAAAGATCCCTGTATTACCAACAATATCTACATTTGTCGCAATAATTGACACTGTGCCCTTTTTGCTCGCGGATGTTAGAAACGACGCAGCTAACTCTAGTTTTTTGTGGTTCAAATATAGCTTTGATATGCTAAATCAATATCTTCTTCACGACTATCCAAATCAACTAGAAAACTGGCCGCCAGGCAGCAGTCTTCACGCTGCAGATACAAACTAGCTACGCTACTGCACTTAGGACTTAGGCAATATTTATTTAAGAGTTAACATTTACAATTATTTTTAAAAACAGAATATACAATATAACATTTCTAAAATTTAAAACAAGTGAGATGATGAGAGACCCTGCGTTAACGCGTAACTCTCATTGGCTAAATTGTTAGTGCCTAAAGAGTTGTAAATAATTAATAATATGACCTTTTGATAATTTGTCGTTTGGGTTGTAATTTGGAAATTTGCAGGAAAAAATCAAAAAATCTGCTTATTTTTTTTAAATTAAATTTTTTAAAACTAAGAAATTTATTACTTATAGAAGTAGTAAATTAGTTCGATGCTTGTAATCATTCTACAAAAGTTTGAAAAGAAACCAATTTAGAAACAAAATAACTTAATTGCATAATTTGATTTTGATCAAAGTTCAGTTTCGTAATTTAGATATTATTACATTATACTACCTAGCTTACACGAAAAAGGTCAAATATGAATTTGAAACGCAAAATGGATTCAAGACCGTTAATTCAAGAATCTCTTCAAATTTTATCATTCGTTTGTTTAATCCATGTGTGATTGCGCCTACTTTAATAAGTCGTATTTTTGGAACCTGTGCGGCATTAATTGTGATAGGTGTATTGATTGACGTTTCTTTAGTTTTGGTTTTCACCTATCAAGGTATCGATTCCACAATGGAAGTATTGGCTGTCATAGCGATAATGCAGGTTTGTTACTATTGTATACTCGATAATCGTTTTGCAAAAATACATGTGTATATTTTGTAATTTTAGATCGCCATAAAATGTTATTTTTGTATCAAAGAAACGGAAATTGTAATGCTTATTAACAACACCAATATGTTTTGGAAAGCGAATCTGTACGATTTTGAGCAACATAAAGAAAATGAAAAATATTTTCTTCTGCAAAGTCTTGTATACGATCTTACAGTGTATTTCTATTTGTCATCTGCTTGCTTTACTTCATCAGACCATTATTTTTGTTGAGGTAATAGAATTACCGTGGAAGTCTTGTTTCTCTGAATTCTTGAGATACGAAATTTGCTATGCCTTGGAAGTTATGGAAGCCATAATTTTGGTTTTTATACAAGTTGGTTTTGACTGCTTATATATAGCATTGATGGCTAATGTAATTTGTGAATTCAAACTGGTTACAAAGCTATTTCCAAATTTGAAAATAAAGCCAATAGTACGTGGTACAGACAAGAAGCAATGAATGAATTAATAATGTTGATTGATCACCACAACATAATTTTAGAGTAAGCATAAAAAGTTTAAGATGTATAAGAGAGATCTAATAAGTCCGATATTGATGAACATTTTCACCATTTCAATTTTAAGCATTGTGAAACTATTGGCAAAAATTTTGGGACATATGGCCAAATTTCACCCACCACCTTTGGCAAAGACTGTATCTCTTATACATCATTATATCCGGGTATTTATGTATTTTAGAAGTTTAAAATTTTCATAACTGTTTATTTTGCAGATGCACCAAAATAATGAAGCACATGTACAAAATTCCACTGTTGGGATTATTTCTGTCAAATATGTTTGGCATGTGTTTTTCAATGATTATTTTGACTTCTGGGTAAGCATACCATAATATAAACGAATATTTATATACTATCGTCCCTATTCTGTAACTGCTACGTCATCACAACGAATTTGTTATGTTCGTAAAATTTTGTTATCAAAATCTGGCTAATGATCACGCAATTTTGGAATTTTTCACAATTTGGATCCCGATTAGGTTCAGTTCATGACATGGATAATGTATGTATTATAATAGTATGGTTAATTTTGAGCAAAATTAAGGAAAATATTGGGATAAGTATACAACTGAATTGTTTAGTTAATGAACTGAATGCTTCTCATGTACAAATTGTGTAATTTTAAACCTTTCGAAATAAAACACAGTTGCACTTCTTGCAGAGTAAAGTTTATATACTTTTGGCGACCGGTTTCAACCTTTTAACAGGTCATCATCAGGCCATCTAAAATACAAAATAAAATAAGAATAAAATTGGATGTCAAACGCTTTGAGGTTGGAGGGTGGTATTGTTCTTACGTGTCAGATGGATGGGGTGTTTGAAGCATCCGTTGTCGTTGGTTCATAAGCGTATCAGTATCAAAGAAATTGCAATATTACAAGTCAAAAGTTAAAATCAAATTTACCACAAAATGAAGCAGAACGAACGAACTGTCATTAATATTTTTATTTTTATCTTTTTGAGCGCATGTGGTTATGTTTATTGGTTGACCTCGTTTTTAAATGACATAAACAGTGGCGTACCCGCCGTGTCTTGTACCAGGTTAAGTAGGTTGTCATTTGTCTCCTCTCTCCTAACTCTGTTCTTGTACTTCCTAATTTCGAAGTTCTCCATTAATTTCCTCTTCCAGATGTTATCTTCCTGATGTAGTAGTCTGGTGCTTTCGGGTTTTATTGTGTGACGATTAAATTGTAGGTGGTGATGGAATTTAGAATTTCTGTCCGTCCTTATGTGTTCCTTAATTCTTGTGGCGATGGCTCTGCCTGTTTCTCCGATGTAAGTGGCGTCGCACTCGTTGCAGAAAATCTGGTAAACCCCGCTTTTTTGGTATTATGGTTTTTGTATTGCTGATTCTGTCTTTTAGTTTACTTTTGGGTTTTGACACTAGCCTGATGTTATTGTTGCTGAAAATGTTCTTGAGTTTTTCATTAATGTGGCCCTGGTAGGCTATGGTTCAAAATTTTCTTTTCCTGTTGGTGTTATGAAAGTAATGATGTCTCTTCTTGGTTTTTCGTCTTGCCAACATTTTATCTATCATGGTATGGGGATAACCGTTCAATTGGGCTGTAAGTTTTATAGTGTTTAATTCCTTTTTGTAGTTGTTCTTGGATAGTGGAGTGTTAATTAATCTGTCAATATAATATTTAAATGGCGTTGTTTTTTGGGTGTATGTTTGTGCGGAATCAGATGGAATAAGTGCCCCGTAATGGGTTGGCTTTCTATAAACGTCCCACTCGATTTTTCCTTCATTCCATGATATGGATTGTTAGTTGGATTTTCCAGTGTAAAATTTATATTAGGGTGGATATTATTTATGTGATTAAGAAACATCTATATTTCGCCTTCTGTGCCATTCCAGAGGCAGAGGACATTGTCAACGTACCTGGTCCAGCCTCCTATTTTATTGGATAGAGGTGTTAGCATAATTTCTTGTTCGAGTTTATCCATAAAGAATTCGGCCATAATGGTGGAGATTGGTGATCCCATGGGGAGGCCGTCTGCCATTCTATAGTTTTCTTGGTTGAAGTTGAAGAAGTTTTGGAGTGTAATGACCTTTATTAGTTCGGTGAGGTCATTTGCTTCTTCTTTTTTAATGCCTTTACTAGTGAGGAATTCGTTGATAATTAGGGTTGTTTCTGCTGTTGGTATGTTGGTGAACAGGCTAACTACGTCGAAAGACACCAATTTCCCTCCGGGTTCCCATTTGTATTTCTTTGTTTCTTCAATAATGCTCTTTGTGTTATTAATGCTGTATTTGGCCCTGAAGCTGAATTCTTTGGTAAGTATGGAATTCAATAACTTTGCCAGTGTGCAGGAGGGGGTGTTGCGATTGGTAATGATTGGTCTAACGGGGTGGCCCTTCTTGTAGAACTTTGGCATGGCAACCAGTTCGGGCATTTTAGGGTTTTTTGGAATTAAATTGTGAATGTTGGGAAAGTATGTTTTTATTATTTTCAGGTGTTGTTTTATTTTGCTTTTTATCATTCGGATGTACCCCAGGGGTTGATTTTGACTTTGTAGCAATTGTTCTTTGTGAGGAATTGTTGGGTTTTGTGATTATATTCCCCTCTATCCATGATTACCATTCCCGCCCTTTATCGGCCATCGTTAGTATTAGGTCGTGATTTTTCAATTTTTCAATAATCCCCTTTATTGTTTTTTCTTCCTTTTGCTGTCTTTTCTTGTGGGCCTTAAATTGTTTTTCTTTTTCTCGCTGTTCTTGCCTTTTGATCTCACTAACGATGAACGTTGTTGCTTCACTTCTAAGAACTTGGTAGTTTGGCAATCCCTTAATAGAAATTTCCAGATCCATAGACAGTTCGACGAAGTCAGGTCTGGTTGGTTGTGGCGTGTATTTGTGTCCCTTGTTAAGAAGGGCTATTTCTTCCTGTTGAATACTACGTTGCTATTGTTGGTCACCTTGTCGTAGAATTGGTGTTCTTTCGGGTCGTCGAGTGTGTTAGGCTTGTCTTTATTCTTCATCTTCTTTAAGTGTTGTAATTTTGAGTTCTTTCTATTGTTGTCTGTGATGAGGTAGTTGAGTTTCATGTCCTCCATTTCGTCTAGGAAGGTGTGGAGTTGATCGTATGTCAATTCTGTCGTTAGGCAGTTGTAGAGGTAGAGTAAATTGCTATTAACCCGATTGAGGGTACAATGTTGGGTTCGCTTTTCTTGGATCAGTTGCTGACGGTAAAAATTCCAAGTTTGTTGTGCGTTCATTCTCCTTAGGAGTTTACACTTCACGAAAGAGGGTGTTAATTCCTCTGTGATACATCTGTTAATCTGTTAATGAATTTAAGGCTTTGTTGTGCCCTTATTTTGCTTTTAGTGTTCCCCTTGTATTTCCACATGTTGGACGTGCGATCCATTTTTATTAAAATAATTTTGAGTGGGGTTGCAAGTTTTGGGTAATCTCTTGAAATAAAACACAGTTGCACTTCTTGCAGAGTAAAGTTTATATACTTTTGGCGACCGGTTTCAACCTTTTAACAGGTCATCATCAGGCCATCTAAAATACAAAATAAAATAAGAATAAAATTAGATGTCAAAATTTTAAAGCTTTTTATAAAGTGTCACATTGTACAAAATACTAAAATTACACGGTTTAGTTCCAATTCATGTCCTGGTTGTTCATTTCGTGAACTGGACAATTACATTAAATGGGTGCGATATATAATATAAAGTTGGAGATGAACCAGATATAAAACCAAACCTACGGTAATTAGTTTCAACGAACACAAAAATATAAAAATCAGAATTGAAATTAGAAGATATTTTCCTATGCTTTTTCTTTGGTTGTACTTTCCAACGATTTAGATTAATGTGACACATTAGTTACATCCAAACTGACCTTGATGTAATTAACATAATTTTATTCCCAATTGTTTCAGTAATTCCGATAGCACAACACAAATTCAATTTGGTATGATGACGGTATTCTACCTTATAGAGCTGTTTTTTTATTGCATCTCTGGATCTTTGCTAGCCGACGAGGTAAAGTTTAGCCTACATTATTCGAAAGTAAATAATAAACATACATAATTATTTAGAGTGTGAAAATATCGTATGAAGCTTATAAATCGAATTGGTGGATTAAGACACAACCAGAATTACGAAAAGCTTTGGTTATGGTAATCTTCCGTTCTAATAAACCGGAAATATTAACAGCTGGTGGATTATTGCAAGTGGATTTACAAACGTTTAGAATGGTAATGTGTTTTAATATACATTAGGCTAAATCAAGCTTGTTACCCATTAAAGTGCAGGTACTCCCCTAGTCGCTAAAATATTCTACTAACCGCAAGGTGCAAAATTCGTAATTTTAGAATTAATTAAGGTGGCAAAAGTATCAATTATTTTCAAACACTACTGGTGATGACTCTGATATCGATTGATCACTAGATAATGCGAGCAGCAAAATTTATCAACGCCTGTATTAGTTTGTACTTTTTTTCCGCTGACCTATTCAGAAAATAGTTTTGAGCACAAAAAATGCTTATATTGACAACTTAAATTGTAAATCTTTTCGACATAAAATAAGATAATATACTGTACTATGCGCGTGCCATCTATGAAACATTTTCCAAACTGCAAATAGCATAAGCAGGATAGGGATTAGAAGAACCACGATTAATTTCGTTACTAATGAGGTTAATAACAGATTTTTAAACTGCAAACTCTCAAATAGATAATTTGTAATAACATACTGTAAATACAGCATGATTACTTTACTATTTTCACTACAATAAATAAAAGAACTGAACCGTTCCGCAGGCATGTTTTGTTTATTTATTTATTCATTAACTATAAATGTTTTTTTACTTATAATTATAATATATTATCGACAAATGTTCAATTATATCATGTTGCAAATTTGAGCACGGTACGTTATATATACTCAGTTTTTAATTGTGGTTTGTTCTTATGGCCAAATAACATTGGTATTTGCCACCTTAAGTAATTTTTATAGTGTATTTAAAATTAAGTTTTTGAACTTCCCTCGTATATCTTACAAAAACTGCGTATACAGCGACATTACTACGTCAGGAATGCAGCTAAAAAAATAAAACCCCCAAATTCGTGTTATGTTACAAACGTGCCGTAATGGTACCGCGCGCTGATAGCAACTATCCAATATGAATAATTAATTTCAAATTAACAGCAAGATGGTTATTGGCCTGGGTGTTAGCGCAAGGACTGCTAATGTAAGGCGCCCCGGTTCAAATCCGGGTAGAGCTCACTTTGCAATGACGTCTCCGTGCTTCGGAAGGCACGTAAAGACGGTGATCCTTCTATGTCAATGAATTGCTAGCATTAACAATAAAAAAATAGGGTAACGGGCACATCTGAGGCAAGCCTAGCAAGATACTTCAGATGTAAAGCAAGTAGTGCTCAAGTTACTGACAGTGGCTTCGGAATATCGCCGATGCTACTGTTAAGTACAACAGATCTGGGCATACAGGGTTATTTTCTAGCCAAAAGTAGAAGAAGAAGAAATTAACCGCGGTTTAATCCGCGAATTAAATTAATTTTACAAATCCTTTTACGAATTTACAGTGATATGATCTTCTTCTTTATCTTAAAATTAGGACTAGGTCCTGTAATATCCAACAGTAACCTCGACAAAGATCCAAAGCTACTGCTGATACTGTGAGCATATTATTTGTTTTACATTTGAAGTAGTTTGGCAGACTGGCTTCAGATGTGCCTATTATCCTATATTATGGCTGATTTAACTTAACGAAATCCTTACTGGCAATGAAGGTTGGTCTCGTGCTTCCTAAAACACGAAACTGAAGCTACCCCCGAATCGAAAATAAAAAAAATAATAACCAAGTCGGTCAAAATAACAAAAGTATATTTACAAACTTTTCAACAAACATCCAGGTCGCTCCGGGGGCTCCGAGCGGTTTTGACACGCGCTTTACTTACTAAAAACATCCCTCAAGTAGCCCCAACTCGAAAAGTTTGGAAGTTGAGGCAACGGATCTCAGAGCGACTGGTATCTTTCCACCACTAGTCACTGTCAACCCAGGCAGAGGGTTAGGTTAGGTTTTGACAGCGCAACCACATCAGAAACGAATTCACACAAAAAGTTATTTTTTTATTTATAATATTTTTTATTGCGCTTAAATGACTTTGCGCCTAAACGGATCGCGCCTATATGTCTCGGCGCCTATATGTCTCGGCGCCTATATGTCTCGACGCCTAAATTGGTCGCGTCTAAATGGGCTGCGCCTAAATGGCATCGCGCCTAAATGGCTCTGCGCCTATATGTCCCGCGCCTAAACGGCTCCGCGCCTATATGTCCTGCGCCTATTCGGCCGCGCCTATTCGGTAGCGCCTATTCGGCGGCGCTTAATTGTCCGGGTCCGATATTTACTGATTATAAATTCTATAAATTAAATAGCGAAATTTTAACTTTGCGGTATGAAATGAATTAAGAATCGGACATAGAAATCATTTTCCTAAAGATAGCATTTTCTGTCTAGCAGCTGTCAGTTTTATCAGAACGGTAAGTTGCAAAGAAGATAATCAAAAACTATGTAAAGATTACATATGCATAGGACAGCTGAAAGATTATAAAATTTTATACACTTAAGTAGCAAAATTGGACTTGAAGATTTAAACTAAATTCGATAATAGGAATAACAATTAATCGCAGTGAAGTGCAGCCTAACAACCAATGTCGAAAGAAAATGATGTACATCAAATTAGATTTCATGATTTAGACCTTCATTTTTCAAAAAATCAAGTTTTTTGCTCTGCTGTCCTCTGTTAGTTTTTTTATCATCATCAGCTATCACGAATTAAACCAATTGGTCTGTTCTGATTTTCATATAATATTCCGGTTTGCTTTCCTTTCAGAACTGTTTACTATTTTTTCAATAATTGAAAAGATTCCCAGTTCATGTCTCTTCTCTTCCAGAAGGGTGTAAATTGCTACGTATTTCGGAAATCTCATTCCTGCCGTTTCGATTCTTCTCGTGTCTTCTTTGATTAGAACCCAATTTTTGCCTCCATTGTGGAAAACAGGCACAGCAATCACTTTACAAAATTTTATTTTGATTTTGCAATAAATCTTTAAAAATTGAAAAAACTTTTTCTACCAGTCCACCTTTTCTTCAAAATAAAATTTTTTAATTGTTTGAAAAATAAATTTTATTGAAATTTTATTTCTTTTTATTGTTCTCAATTATTGTTCTTCATTTTTTCGCAATTGTTCTGTAAAAATAAACCGTTTAAGCCTAATAATAACTGCAAAAACCCTAAATAAGATTTCGCGACAATTCCGTAATATGGTTGTTGCATGATGTTTGAAGTAATTTTTTTTTATAAACTTTAGGTGCTGGTAAACAGCACTGCGTAAATAAAAGTTCTGAAGACCTTTAGTTTTCTCAAAAATATTTATAAAAATGATTTTTGAAAATGTTGTGTTGATGATGTAAAATTGAAAATTAATTTTAATAAAACACAGAAAACTCGAAATAAACCATTTTTTATAATATTGCTTGTGACTACAGTTTGTATTAAAATAAATATACATATTATTGTGGTTTTTCGTGAAAGGCCCCTTCAGAAATTCCGTTGCAACACCATAAAAAATTTAACCCAGTTGTCTAGGATTAATCAGCGGAGAGCTATGAGACTTACCCAGTAGTGAGTTCTAAGGTTCGCAGCTCTGAAAATGAATAAATGTTCGGCGACCACAGCGCAATTAAAACTCGAATATTGAAACGTGATTTCAAAATTTGCTTTATTGCCAAACCAATTTTGGGACAAAATTCCAAATATGCCAGGTGATGTAATTGTGTTTTGCTTGGTAATTAAAATTTAAATTTAAAATTGGAAATCATTTGCTGAAATTTAAACCACCAAACAATTCTGTGTCTTGTGTAAATCTTTACAATGGTAATAATTTTTAAAGTAATTATTCAAAAATGTTTTAACACAAATAAAATTTTATTAAACTAGCGGACAAATGTTCAACCGACTGACCTTATTAACACCAGGTGTTGGCCTAATGCTGGCGCCTTTAATTATCCAATTCACATCAAAACTCGTTGACTCGTACAAGTAAAACTTTGATAATTCCAAAATAGCTCCTCTTTTGACTCAATACAAACTTATTGACTCGCTGCACAAATCAACTTGAATAACTCCAAAATGGCTCCTCTATAAAATTTTCATTTGCTATCTTTGCAGATTCGATAAATCAACCAAAACTTTAATCAACTTGCAAAAATAAAACAGACGACCCGTCTTCAGAAAGCACCATCACAAACTCAAAAATTTACCGCTTTCACGGCAACGCAAATCAAAATCTCAAAATTCACGTCCTCCAACTGACGTGCATTCGGTCTCGAGTTCTCAGACCAACTCTCTCTCTTTCTTTCTGCTCTGCTCGTTTTTTTCTTTTTAAATTGCCAACATTCAAAAACATTTTTCGTTTCCAAATTTTAAATTTTATCTTGCCATAAACAAGCGGCGCACAAATCACACTAATGTCAAATAATCACACTGTCAAATTCATCAAAACAAATCATGATTTTGTGTAAAGGTGTTGAAAGTAACAATTTTTGGCATTCTTGTTGGCAAAATAAACAAATTAATTTTGTTGATCTTCAAATTGATCAACAAATTGAAATTCTTAAAAAAACATTTATTCTTTCTCGCAGTGGCGAGAAACCTAACACTACTGGTAAGAAACTAGTAAAAACCATTTTATAGTATTTTTGAAGTCTAATTTCAGAAATATCACCACAATATATTAATACAATTTAAATGGTAAACGTTACATTGTTTACAACTGTCAAATTCAGGTGAAATATTTAACTGTCAGGTCTTTGCGACGTTGTAAAATTTCCATAAAAACGTTCGGGATCACACGTCTGACGTCAGAGGTGCAATCGGCTGACCGATTCATTTTGAATTTTAAATTTGATTTTTAATCAAAGTAAATTTCATTTGATATTATTTTTAAGAATTAATAGCCGTTATCACTAAATTCGATACCATGCAGCATCCCTATTATATGCAACTACTTTAGTTTGGTTAAAGCTGCCAAAACTTGAGCCAAAACATACCTGACGTTATCAATTTTTATTTCATTTTGTTTAACAAATTCCTACATACTTATGTGCTGTATTTCGATGTTTTATGTAGTTTGTTTTGTTTTTATTGATGTGAAACAAATAATTATATGCTTTATTTTACAGATTCTTAAAAACTCTGCTTCATTTCTCACCTTCATGCAAGTAATTTATGGAAATTCTTAATAAGAAATAAAAAAATAGTAGTTAGCATACGCGGTAGTCTCTTCAGCTTATTTTAATAATATGTAGATATATTATAGTGCAGGTGTGTTTATTGAGTGGAACTTATTGTTTTTCATTATTTTATAACTAAAAGATATGCCCGTGAAGAATAATGGTCCTACTAGAAGATGTACTCGTTATAAATAAGGGTCCGTTCAGAAGATATACCCATCAAAAAGAACGGTCCGTCATAGACTTTAGAATATGTAACGCACATCTGATTGATTCATTCCTCTATTATTAACATAAAAATATTCTTGTACTAAAAAAATAGGCGTATCTCTGATTGGGTACAGTGAAGCTGTAGAAACGGTAACTATGTGAAAGCCATTTGGGGTCGAGGTAATAAACCTGAGCTCAAAAGTACACTTTTTCCAATAAAAATTGCTTCACCAAAAGATAAAGGACAATTTTATTAGTATCTTAACCTTTAATTAGGTAGGTGGCCTAAAGTAACGTAAGTAGGTAGGTGGGGTGCTCACAACACTCCAAGTAAAATTTGCTTTTCTAGTTATATATTGTTTACTTTTATTTTATGTTATAGTTAAATTTACATTAGTTACACCTTTACAAGATAGATTAATGTAAAAATTATCAGAATTTACTGCTTTTAGGTATACTTTTAATTATATTTTTCATATGGGAACATTTAATGAGTTGTATTTTCGCGTTACTACAGAATATCATTCATTATAAAGAAGACAAAATATGAAGATAACAAAATTAAAACGCATGGTTATATAGGCACTAAATAATACCTTAAACTAAAATTCGATAAAAATTTCATTTCCACATATATAAAATATTGTGGCAAATAGCCTGCATATAATAAGAAAATAAATGTTCTAATTGCACATTTATAAAATATAGGCACAAAAACAAAGAAAATAATGAAATTGTTTAATTTCAACAAAAAAAAAATTAAATTGCTTGATTTTACTAAAAAATTTTTTTTAAATTATCAACATTTTTTGTTAAAATTGAACAATTTAATTTTTTTCTTTATGATTGCGTCTGTATTTCTTCGATTTTTAGTTTAAGATGTTATTTAGTACTTCAATAACTATATTTTATAAAAAAATTCTGAAAACATTACGTAAGTTGGTAGGTGGAGTGGTGACTGCACCCCAGCACAATTAACTCTCTTCACGGTTCATTAGTTTAATTTAGATATGCGCTTGTTATCATAATCTTAGAAAGAATGTATAAGAGGAAGGTAAAAAATAATTGGCTATGCTATCAACCTATAAATATGAAATATATGAGAAAACAATGCCTGTGGTGTTGTGGCCACCACATACCCACTTCAAGGTTAAGTATTTTAAACTTACAATTTAAATTTAAAAATCACGATATTCCATAAGAAACACATGGAAGTGTATTGTGTAATATTACGTCATAATTGAACACATTCTATCATCAGTCTGTGCGTTGTGGGTGGGTAAACACTCACAACCGACGAGTAGCTATCAGTCGCTCCTGCTATCTGTCGGGTCAACATCTACACTTTTCCTAGTTGGACCGGTCCAGGGAATATTTTAGTTTTAACAACTTGTTCTATTTTATAATTGTCGCTTATAACTTTTGCATTTTGTTTGTGATCACTCCTTTTCAGTTGGAGTTTGAACATTTAATAATTACACCACCATTCCTTATTTTTTTTAAATTTTTAATTCCTATTGCCAGCTTACTTGAATCTACTTTTTGGTTTTATATATTTCCTTGTAATGTCGTTTCTTTGTTCTTCATTTTTAGGTTTGAGAACGATAACCTCCTACTGTTTATTTAACATTTATTCTCGTTATTGTGCGAGCTTGTTGCATTATTTAGACTTAATTTATCAATAAGCTCGCTATTATTTGCTATAATTTTACTTTTTTGAATTAACTTTTCCATACATTGCTTCACCAAATTCTTCAATTCCCTTATATTTTAAAATTAGTTATATCCCTGCAACGGGAAATCTTCAGTTTACTTTTGATATAAATTAAACTACTCAATCTGGGGGTCCGGGGGGCGTGGAATACCCTCCGGTGGACAAATTCTGGAACAAAAAACATTGCAAAACATGCAGAACCTCCCTGTACCCCGGGATCAATTTTATTTTAATAAACTATAGATAACCTATAAGTAGTTTATTTTTTATCAGCAGTATACTAAAGATCTGCCGTTGCAAAAGCACTGGAGAGTGTTCTACACCCCCCCGAATTAAGTAGTTTATTTTATATTAGAAGTAAACTCAAGATCTTCCGTTACAAAGGCATTGGAGGGTGATCCACACTCCCCAGACCCTCCGGTTTAAATAATTTATTATTATTAAAAGTGAATTAAATATATAAGCATGTCCCAAGTTTTTTAAAATTAGTTATATCTCTGCAACGGGAGATCCTCAGTTTACTTTTGATAAAAAATAAACTACTCAATCTGGGGGGTCCGGGGGGCGTGGAACACCCTCCATTGCCTCGACAACGGGAGATCCTAAGTTTACTTCTGATTAAAAATAAACTATTCGAACCAGGGGGTCTGGGGGGTGTGGAACACTCTCCAGTGGACAAATTTTGTAATAAAAAACATTGCAGAACCCCTTGGACCCCCGGATCAATTTTATTTTAATAAACTATATGAAAACTATAAGTAGTTTATTTTTTATCAGAAGTATCTGAAGATCTCCCGTTGCAAAGGCACTGGAGAGTGCTCTACCCCGGATTAAGTAGTTTATTTTATATCAGAAGTAAACACAAAATCTCCCGTTCCAAAGGCGATGGAGGGCGATCCACACTCCCCAGACCCCCGGTTTAAATAATTTATTTTTATTAAAAGTGAATTAAATATTTAGGAATATCTCAAGCTTATTAAAATTAGCTATGGCCAAGTAAATGTGTTTAATTCGTAATCTGACAATTAATTATTAACTGCGTAATTATAAATTCTGCACACTACTGGGGGGTAGTGAGGATCTCTGCTACGGGAGGTCTTCAGTTTGTCTCTGATAAAAAATAAACTGCTTAATCCGGGGGTCTGGGGATGTGCAACACCTTTCAGTGCCTCTGCAACGAGAAATCTTCAGTTTACTTATGATCAAAAATATATTACTAGATCCGGGGGGTCTAGGGGAACACCCTTAGTGCACAAATTTTGGAATCTCGGTGTGTCTCTTAAATACTGATGAAGTACGTGAAATCCCGTGAATTACTGCTTAATTATATGAAGTAAGAAGAACTATGGAGAATTATTATGAAGTACGTGAAGTGTGAAGTTAATTGTACAGGATTTCCTCTAGCAGTTGACCCTCGAGGTTAACCGCTGCACAGTGGGGCAACAAGCCTTCAAAGTTGGCAATAAATCAAAAATTAAAATATACTTACACTTTACTCACTCCTATTTTTGATGTACCGGTACCCGTACATAGTAAATCATACGATTTTAGTAGTTAAACCACTCTATCCTCGTAACAACCCTTAGTCGAAGATAGTTACTTACGAAGACTTTACGTGTATTTTTATTGCTTAAATTTCTACTTACTTTTGTGCTGTGTTTAAGCTGTATTTTGAAAATTATTAAAATCTTTCGTTATGGAACCATCAAGTTCAGGTATGTATTAACATTTAAATAATTATAGAGTTGCAAAATGTTTATAAAATTTAAAAAAAAATTGTATGTTAAAAGGAACGTTTAATGTAAAAATCAGAAATTACTCCTAGAAACATGTAGGCTATTAGTTGTGTGCCCAAGCCGACCCAGTTTTAATTTTGAATTTTTTATAATCAATATTGATTGGACTTTTCAGAATTGGTTAATTTTTTTGCACTTATTTGCACTTTTTGTCACTATTCGAGTTTCTTTCGAGGCTAGCAAAATAAAAATAACAACATTTCTTACATATTAATGTAATTTATTTTAATTTTTTCAGAACGAGTTCGAACACTTAGTTTATAAAGAGAAGGGCACTTCTTGATATTATGAAAAGTTCTAAAAATAGTGAAATTGATAGGCAGTTTAATTTGTAATAATAAGAAAAACTTTTGACACTAAGACAGAATTTAAAGGAATACAATTTACTAAAGCGTAAATTTGAATAAACCATTAAAGTTTTGGATAATACATTATTTGATGAAAAATTAATTAATTGGATTTTCCAAATTTTTTTTTTAAAAATTAATAAACCTTTCGGGCATTTATTTTTAAAAAAAAATTTTAAAATTTTTTTAATTAAAAAATAAAAATTAAATTTAGTACCCCAATTTTTAATTATATTTTTGGAATTTAAGGGTTTCCGTAAACATTTATTAGGGATATGTTGAAAGGTTTTGCATTTACTCTCAGATAAGCTATTCTATTATTTATTGGTTTAAACAGTATTACATTTTTTTCTATTTTCTCGATACAAAAAAGCCCACTCCATTTCTACCCTGCTTTTGTCCCCCCGAATACAGCAAAATATGTCCATTGCTTTGTATTTCTCCTTCTCCTTTGTATCTTGTTTCTTGTACCGCAGTGATGTCCATATTATATCTCATAAACTCTCTGCCTACTTCAATGATTTTTCCCTGCCTCAGCAAAGTTCTGATATTCCATGTTCCCACTCTAATCCTTTTCTGCTTTTTATTTATTTTATTCTTAATAGTTTTTTCTTCCATTGAGCCATTTCTCTGTTCCGTTTCCATAGCTGTTGTCGTTTCCGTTTTTTCGTCCGAGTATTTCCTGTGGCCTTAGTTTTTGAGATAGGGTTACCTTCCTTCTTTAAGTCCACTTTCCCCTCAGCCTTATTCCATTCAAATAGCTTTCCGTTTATTATCATTCTTTGATATCCTACTTTAACTGTTTTCTTATTCTCTCTTTCTTTCCGCGCTAGGGCTCTTAATTCGTTTTGTATTTTGCGTTCATTGATTGCTAGATCGCTGTCGATGTAAAATTTGTTGTTGCCAAGTTTCCATTTATTACTTATTATTTCTCTTTTCATAAACCATGTTTCCACTTGCGCCATTACTGTCTCAATCTTATTAGATCGCAATTTGATCGCGTTTACCAATTTCACCTTGATTTGCAGCTCTTTTTCCAGAAAGTTTTCAATGCCCGTTACAGCGTTGTTATCAGTAGTTTTCACCCCTTAACAGTAATATTATTATTCCTTTGTCTCTTCTTTTTATTTTCGTTGTTCTCTTTAATGCCTCTATTCTCCTGGTCAACTCTCGTCTTTCTGCCTCCCATTCCTTTTTCTCGATAACACTTTTCAGTTCCTGAATCTCTTGTTTTAATTCTGATGTGGTTTTATTGATTTCTTTAACTTCTTGTTATATATCGATTGTACTCACATTGAACTGCTTCATTAGGTTTTCAAACATTTCTCTCACTTTTGTTACTTCCATTTTGTTTCTAAAACAGCTTTCGTCATTTCTATCTGTGCTTGTTCTTGATCTGGTGATCGAATTATCTTTTTGCTTTTATTAAATATCTGTAGTTCACTCTCCGCGTTTATTTCCTGCTCTTCTCTGTTACGTTTTTTTCGTGCGTGTTCATGTGATAACGCGCTTTTTTTGAGCTATTGAAGTATTTACGGTCTTATTGTTCTTTAGTGTGAACTCGCGATCAATCCAAATGCTCGCCTCAACAGCTCAGAAGCATTTGCATTGGCTATATTATATTTAAATTGCAGTCAAGTTCGATCAGCTGTTTATTCTGATATTCAATGTCTTTATCTATTTGTTTGTTTCGCGACTTTCGCTTTTATTGAATTTTTATTGGTTATAAGTTTAATTTGCCTTTATTTATCAAATTGTGATTACGTTCTCTATGGTTTTTATCTGCGGTTTGGCACCTCAGCTCTTTTATCTTTTATATGTCACTAACACCTCTTTTAAACTACGCAATAAAACCTCTTTTACTATAAAATATCGGAGCCTAAAAGCTTCACTTTATTGCGTAATATTACTTCATAATAAAGAATAAGTACGGTCCTGCATGGTGTGTACAAATGTTGTGATTGATATTTTTGAAAATTAGAGAAAATAGAAAGATAGATTTAACGACGAAACGAAGGACAGGTGAGAGAAGTAAGTGGTACCGAAAAAGTTGTAGAAATGACAACTACAAACGTGAAGAAGTAAATTATAAGAAATCCACAAGTATTTGAGGTTAGGTTGCTAAATTGTTTTTGGGGTGTTGTTAGTAGTGCGAGTGTTTTGAGAGGTTGACCTGAGCTACCGCATTAACGCTGATAACTGATGTGCATTAAATTCAGAGGTTATAGTTATTAAAGAAAAACTTTGCAGGAAACAACTTGGGTTGCATAAGTGCAACCAAGCATGGACTAATAAGTACTATCGAGTTCAATAGGGAAAGAGCAAACAGCGCAACATCGATAAAAGAATACCTCAAAAGGAGAAGAAAAGCATTAAACTTTAGTACAGAGGAAAAAGTGTTATTCCGAAGAAGTAAAAAAACACTCAAATCACCAAACAGTGTAGTTGAGGAAGTCAACAAACCAGGGGGAAACCATAGATGAACTAAAAGATATGATGGTGGGATTGGCAACAATGGTAAAAGAAGGTAATAAAGTAAATATAGAAATAAAAGAAAAACTGAATGCGATGGAAGCAAACTAGAATCCATGAAATGGAGCAGGTGGTTGGAAATTTGGAAATGAAGACAAATTTACAATTAAAATTAATTGAAGTGTCCCAATTTAGAAGATTGGAAACCTACACTATCATAGGATTCATGATTAACTCTATATAAGTTTCAGTATTTTATTTAAGGGTACACCTGTTTTGTAACTTAAAACGCGATATTTTTGATTTGACATTTTCAAAATCGGTGACCACGATATATCAAAAATTACTGCACCGCTTTGTTTCAAATTTAATGTTTTCATCTTGTTTTTATAATCTGCAAGCTTAGCAGATAATAATGCTTTATATTTGCTTTGTAAACAAAAATTTTTATTATAAGATAATTATATGCTATTTCTAAATGTAGTTTTACGTGAAAATTCACTTTCTCGCAACTCTGATTGATTAGTTTATTTATTACTAACCTAATAGAAAGTGTACGATCAATAAAATAATATCATAAATCTTTGAAAACGTCTATAACGCTTTTTCGGCCTGTTTGATCTCAATTAATAATTTTTAATCTCGCTAATCCATTCACACGTCCGTCCATCGATTCACATTATTAAAGTAGGCGTCATATAACCAGCTTGAATCTAATCCATGATTCAAGTTCGGTGATTAGTTAGTTATTGAATTATCAGCCCATTGCTGAATTTAAACGTCGGATTATGATTGGATTAATTATTGGAAGGAATAAATTTCTGAAAATTCGTTTGTTACAGGGTGGCTATAATATTCAAGTTATCTCTACAGGATAACTCCACTACGCCATTTTTTTTACAGATATAAAAATTAATTATTATTGCTGTTTTAAATTGAGCATAATTTATTTTATTGTTAAAATTGTATCGATTGCAAAACTTTTGTTTGGAGCTTATTGATAATATGTCAAACTAATAAATTTATTATTTATTAAAAGTACTAAATTGGTTCGTTGCTTGTAATTATTCTACAAAAGTTGGAAAAGAAACCAATTTAGAAATAAAATAATTTAATTGCATAATTTGATTTTGATAAAAGTTCAGTTTCGTAATTTACATATTATTACATAACTGCCTAGGTTACACGAAAATAAATCAGAAAATATGAATTTGAACCGCAAAATGGATGTAAGACCGTTAATACAGGAATCTCTTCAACTTTTATCAATTGTTTGTTTAAACCCATGTGTGATTACGCCTACTTTAATAAGTCGCATTTTTGGAACGTGTGCGGCATTACTTGTGATAGGTGTATTGATTGACGTTTCTTTAGTTTTGGGTTTCACCTGTCAAGGTATCGATTCCACAATGGAAGTATTGACTGTCGTGGCGTTAATTCAGGTTTGTTACAATTGTATACTCGATAATCGGTCTGTTAAAATATAAATATTTTTTAATTTTAGATCGCTATAAAAATGTTATTCCTCGTAGCGAAGAAACAGGAAATTGTAATGTTTATTAACACCACCAGCAAGTTTTGGAAAGCAAATCTGTACAATTTTGAGCAACATATAGAAAATGAAAAAATATTTTCTTCTGTAAAGTCTTGTGTACGATCTTACAGTGCATTTCTATTTGTCCTCTGCTTGCTTTACTTTATCAGACCATTATTTTTTGCTGAGGTAGTAGTGTGGAAGTCCGAAACTGGGGATTGTTGGATTCCCCAGCTGTCCTTCTTTCCGCTGCCACCACTACAAGTTTTGATAGGCTTTGTAGAGGCCGTTTGGTTCCTAAGCCTGCCGGTTTCAAGTACGGAGACGTAGGAGAAAATAGACTAGTATCCCAACGTAAAACTCACAAAGATCTAAATGACTTTATTTGGTATAATACACAACACACAAGAGAATAATAATAGCCCGGTAAACACAAAACAAGCAGAACAGTTGAATAAAATAAAATAAAATAAAAATGAAAATGAAAAAGCCCATCAAGTACGATATACTTGATGGTAAACAATTAAACTCTTACCTTGAGATCTCGAGAATACCGCAGATAAACTATTGGAACTCGCTCACTTAAAACTCCCGGCGATTGGTTCAGTAATACTGCCGCAGTAAGACTGTCGCAATAACACTTCCAAAGAAAACTCCCGATGAGGACTACTGAGGGCTCTCCGATGAGAACTGCGCGATGAGGACTCTCCTGAGGACTCCTGAGGACTACCCTGACCGTGCAAAATAATCCCTTTTATATGATCATCCTAATAGTTTATCTGTTTGTCTCGTTTCAAAGTACTCTCAAGATATACAAAATTTAAATTTCTAAGTCAGTGGTTCTAAATCTATATTGATGTTCAATGTCGTCTTAATTTAAATTATTAAAAGTTTGAGTATCACCGATATTTGTTAGCTACGAATTTTATCTCTTTGTTAATTCAATATAGATTTAGTTTACACTCCAAGAGTTCAGAATAATATTTACTTTATCTGAAAGAACCACTTCGTGAATTTTGACCACACCTGTACGCTCTCCTCCTTACAATCTCTATAATTTTTGATTGTTGAAGTTTTATAATAATAATAACTTCTTTGTGTTATATTATGTTATTGACATTTTTCAAGTAATAAAATTATTATTTGAAGTTTTGACAAACGCAACCACTGCAAATCTTAGATCCACCATAAAATTTAAAATCAATATAATAGTCAATAGTACGTTTGTTGTGTCGACATGTCGAACAAATGTCTATTTGCATAAATATTGAGTCGAACAAATGCAAGTCAAATAAAATTGTGTATCAAATAAATGTTGTCGATTAAGAGCTTGTTGAATAAATTCTGAAGTACAACATTTCTGGAATTTTTAATATTAATTTATAATATTAATCTTGTCTCTCTTTTTTTGATTAAACAGACATATTTGTGTGTTTTCTCGCATAAAAACAGAGCTAGGTGTAGATTATTACAAAATAATGTTGTAAAATTTGGGGACGGTCAAAAAATCCGAATTCAGATTTTCATGATTTTTGAAGTAAATTATATAACGTTCTCTACATTTTAAAAAATATTAAAAATATCCCTAGGGCCGGTCATACTAACTACTACAACCCAGTTAACCCCGTAATACAATGCATAAAATTATTACGTAATATTGCGCAAATTAACAAATTTCTTTTGTTACAATCGGAACTATTTAAATTTCTTAGTGACTCCTAATAATTTATAAACGCTTTTCAAAAAGTATACACCTATTTATTTTTTAAACATTTTAATTTTTGATTAATTACATGAATTTGAAAGCATTGCGGCATACTTTTTAGGTCAATTAATTAACTTTTCAATATAATTACATTCTAATTTACTGCATGCAAGCAGTTTGTAAACTATAAAAATTGATCTATTTTTAAAACGTATTAATTTAATTGCACAATTTGCTACAAATTTAGTTTCTATTTCGATTTACAGTATGACGAAGTTGGCATCGAATAACAATTATTGTGAAGTGCATGTGTTCACTTCTTCTGACGACGTTAGAAACAGTTAAAACCACTACTCCAACTCCAAAAACTAAGTAAAGGGGTGCAGGAAGTAGATTGGGGCAGATCTTCAATTGTGCTAATTCATTCATTACACTTTTGTAAATATTTGTAAAAAATTGGGTTTGTATTATTGTATTATTATTGTAAACTAAGAAAATAATTTTCAGTAACGAAAAATAAAGGCATAAAAAGTGCCTTATTTGCAAAAGATGACTTTTAGACCGTTAATACGACAAACTCTTAAACTTGTAACATTCATGGGCTTTAATCCATTTTTTAACAGGTTAATTTACAGTGTTTATGAAAAATTTAATATCGCAATTGCAATAATTGCATTAATCGATACTTATTTTATTTTGGCTTCAACCTACCGTGGGATCGATTCTGTCATGGAAGTATTAATTGTTATAGCAATGACTCAGGTTTGTTATTAAAATTTCAAAAATTATTTTATTCTAATAATAAAATAAATAAGTATTTACTTCTGTCTTATTTTAGATGACCACTAAAATGATGTTTTTCTTTGTTAACAAAGTAGAGCTTAAATTACTTATTAGCAATACCAACATGTTTTGGAAACCAAATTTTGTCTATTTGGAGCAAGAAGCCGAAAACGAAAAGATATTTAACTTTGCAAAGTTATGTATGCGGTTGTACATTATAATGCCAGTGACAATCTGTTCGCTTTATCTATCAAAACCATTCATTTTTCTGAATTTGGTGAACTACCCTGGAATTCAAGTTGTTCTCTATTTTTCAGTATTAAAATTTGTTTTGTGTACGAAGTTGTTCAGATGGCAGTACTCGTTTCAACAGTAGTTTCTTTTGACTTTTTCTTTATATCATTAAACATTAACATAATCTGTGAATTGAGATTACTGAAAAGTCATTTTCCAAATTTAATGGTAAATCCGAACGTGTATGGTACTGATAATAAAGCAATAAACCAAATAAAAAAATTGATTGATCATCACAATTTAATTCTGCAGTAAGATTTCGTTTAATATTTTTAATTATATTCCATTAAGCTCTCCTATTTTTGTAGATGTACTAATATAATGAAGCACGTGTACAGAATTCCATTATTAATATTATTTTTGTCAAATATGTCTGGCATGTGCTTTTCTTTAATTATTATAACGTCCAGGTAAGCATCACCTGGTGAATATAATATTGACAACTTTTTAGTAAAAACTCTATTTTAGCACTACCGATAATACTATAAGATTGCTTTTCGTATTGATGACGTTTTATTACCTTTTCCAGCTGTTATATTTTTGTGCTTTTGGATCCATGCTATCCGACGAGGTAAGTCCATAGTTCAGTTATATTCCATACCCAATTACTAAACAAAATTTCATATAGAGCGCGAAAATATCTCACGAAGTTTACAAATCTAAATGGTGGATTAAATCACAACCAGAATTGCGAAACGCTTTGATTATGGTAATGCGACGTGCTAATAAACCAGAAATATTGACTGCTGGTGGTTTGTTGCAAGTTAACACCAACCTACACAATGGTAATTAACGCCCGTTTTCACCAACCAATTCTAACGTTAGGATTTCCTAACTTTGAGATAAGAAACTTTTATGTCAAATTTGGTTTCACCGAGCGCTAAGAATTCCTTAAGATGATAAGAAATCTCTAACCTTAGGTATTTCTACCTAAGGAAATCCTAATGTTAGAAATTGGTTGGTGAAAACGGGCATAAGTTTCTGTCTATTTTCCTAATCGTTGGCATGACTAACAGTTGATGATAAATTTTTTAAGAAGTTTTGGAAAGATTTATCTTTTAGGTCCTTTAGAAGATATTTAGGTTTTACCGTTGCTAGGTTTATTATTATTTTATTACTTTGTCTAGTGCTTTGACATATTTTTGCAAATTTTTGCTTTTCTGCGATTGCTTCCTTCACCTAGATTACACACGCTACACCTCAACATTGTGCAGGTTTGTATTCATAATGAGACCAATTTCTAGCATCTTGAGGTTTGTTAAACAAATGTGTACGGAATTGTGATCACTTGTAGTAAACTAAGCTTTTAATTTTTTCTTTATTTATATTAATTATCAGAAACTAATTATTAGGTAAATATTATACTTTTTTCAGATTCTCAGAAGCACTTTTTCGTTTTTACCTTCATGCAAGTAGTTTATGCAGATTCTTAATTAAAATTAAGAGCTAATGCAATCGACATAAGCAAAAGTAGTACATTTAATAATTATTCTAGTAGGAATTATGTACCACAATACTATAATTATTGCAATTGGTGGAACTGATAAGCCGGACTATGTAAGGTATTACTGCACCTACTATCAAGACAAGAAGTTTCTGAGATCAGCTTTTTCTATTTAAAGTTTTATTGTTGTTGATGTAGTTTTCACATTTAAGCTGATTAGATTAGTTAAAAATTAATAAATTGAGTTATTAATTTTTGCATTAAATAAAATTCTAATAAACCAACTGCATTTTTTTGTTTTCAAAACCAAAAGAAAATTCGTTAAGAGTTAACTAACCCTGACTCGAAAGTACACTATTTTCTATAAAAATAGCTTCTCCAAACGAAAGGGCAGAAAAATACCAGACTTTTAAGGTAAGGATGATTTTGGTGGGTCCTTTACTAAGCTCAAAATTTAAATTTGAAAATTACGATATTCCCATAAGTGCATTATTGCGTAACATTACGTCATAATAAAGAATAAGTACGGTTCTGCATAGTGTGTACAAATGTTGTGATGGATATTTTTGAAAATTAGAGAAACTGAGAGATAGAGTTAAAGATGAAACAAAGTACAGGTGAGAGAAGTAAGTGGTACGGTAAAGAGTTGTAGAAATGGCAACTATAAACGTGAAGAAGGAAATTATAAGAATTCCACAAGTATTTGAGGTTAAGTTGCTGGATTGTTTTGGAGTGCTGTTAGTAGTGCGAGTGCTTTTGAGAGGTTGACTTGAACTCCCGCATTGACGCTGACAACTGATGTGCATTAAAGTTTAGAGGTTATAGTAATTATTAAAATAAAACTTTAGAAAACAACTTGGGTTGCATAAGTGCAACCAAGCATGGACTAACGAGTACTATCGGGTTCAATAGGGAAAGAGCAAACAGCGTAACATCGATAAAAGAATACTTCAAAAGGAAAGAAAAGCATTAAATTCTAGTACAGAAGAAGAAGTGGTATTGCGAAGAAGTGAAAAACACCCAAATTACCAAACAGAGTAGTTGAGGAAGTCAACAAACCAGGGGGAAACCATAGATGAACTAAAAGAGATGATGGTGGGATTGGCAACAATGGTAAAAGAAGGTAATAAAGTAAATATAGAAATAAAAGAAAAACTGAATGCGATGGAAGCAAACTAGAATGGTAAGATCCATGAAATGGAGCAGGTGGTTGGGAATTTGGAAATTACTACAAGCAAACAAGATGAGAGAGTAGTTCTTCTGGAGGAACAAGTAGAAAAACAAGACAATTCAAAAGAAGTGAAAACATAATTATAACTATTAACCCACAGCTTGTAGAGGTTTAGTTTCTTTGAAATTTTTAGTAGCACATCATTTTTGATATTGGTTACATCAAATTGAATTTTGCAGAATCGGGTAAATTTTCAATTCAGTTAAGTACAAAGTTGTCTTCCACCAATGCATCTTTGATGTCTCCCGCTTTCCAGTCCGCCGGTGTATACTTTACGGTACACTGCTGATCACAGGTACAGGTTGGTTGTAAAGTATTGAAGGCAAAAATGAAAGAATGTGAACTTTTAAATGAAATTAGTTTTTTTATTCAATATAATCTCCCTCAACTTCAATACACTTATTCCAATGATCCTGCAATAATTTTATTCCATCTCTGTAATGATTTTCTGGAAGCTCTGCAAAATACTGTTCCACGACTGAAATAGCTTCTTCATTCGATGAAAACGCTTTCCACGAACGAATTGTTTCAAGTTTCTGAAGAGGTAGTAGTCGCTAGGAGCCAAATCTGGCGAATACGGTGGATGTTCAAGCAATTCGTACTTTAGTTCATTGAATTTTGCCATTGTTAAAACACTTTTGTGGACAGGTGCGTTGTCTTGGTGAAAGATGATTTTTTTATGTTGCAAACCGGGTCTCTTTTCACGAATTTGTTCGTTCAATTGATCCAAAAGGTTACAATAATATTCAGAGTTAATTGTTTTACCTTTTCAAGATAATCAATCAATAAAATCCTTTTGCATCCCAAAAACTGATGCCATAACCTTTTTTGCTGATCGTCCTGACTTCACCTGTTTTGGAGCTGAACAACCAGCCTCAGTCCACTGTAATCGTTCTTGTTTCAATTTAGGATCATGGTGGTAGATCCAAGTCTCATCCATAGTTACAAAACGACGCACAAAATCGATTTTATTCTTATTAAAAAGATTCAAATGATGCTGAGAAATTTGCTTTCGTGTGAGTTTTTGTTGAATTGTTAACGAATGCGGCACTAACTTTCCAAACAGCTTTTTCATACGTAATTCTTTATGTAAAATATAGAGTACTCGTTCGTCTGAGATGCCTATGGTATTAGCAATTTCACGCTTAGTCAAACTTGGATCTTCACTAACAATATTATGTACTTGTTCAATGATTTCTGGTGTTGTTGCAGTTTTGGTCGTCCACTACGTGGTTCATCTTCAACGCTTGTACGACCACGTTTAAACTCTAAAACCCATCGATGTACAGTTGGAAATGAAGGAGCAGATTCTTTTAACACGCTCACCATTTTTGTATGAATTTCTGTTGCTGATAAACCTTCCAAAACAAAGAATTTTATCACTGCACGATACTCAGTTTTTTCCATTGTTAAAAAATACACCGACACGTCGACTTCAAATGGCTTGTAAACAATGAATGAATTGACAGATCGAAATAAAATTTTAGTAGGTTCATATGAAAGATTAAATATCAAAATGACGTATGAATTTTAATTCCTCTACTGCTTAATAGGTGTCCCTTTCAGTACTTTTCAACCAACCTGTAATTTGTAAACTCCCAAATTGTGAATGAATATATTTTTACAATTAAAATTAATTGAAGTGTCCCAATTTAGAGGATTGGAAACCAACACTATTATAGGATTCATGATTAACTTTATATAAGTTTCAGTATTTTATTTAAGGGTACACCTGTTTTGAAACTTGAAACGCGATATTCTTGATATGACATTTTCAAAATCGGTGACCACGATATATCGAAAACTACTGCACCGCTTTGTTTCAAATTTAATATTTTCATCTTGTTTTTATCTTCTACAAGCTTAGCAGATAATAATACTTCATATTTTCTTTGTAAACTCTTCTATTTTAAATGTAGTTTTTACGTGAAAGTTAATTTTCTCGCAGCTCTGATTGATTCATTTATTTATTACTAACCTAATAGAAAGTGTACGACCAATAAAATAATCTAATAAACCTTTGAAAAACGTCCATAACATTTTTTCTGCCTGTTTGATCTTGATTAATAATTTTTTGAATCTCGCTGATCAATTCACGCGTCCGTTTGTCCATCCACATTATTAAACTAAGCGCCATATAACCAGCTTGAATCTGATCCATGATTCAAGTTTGGTGATTAGTTGGTTATTGAATTATCAGCTCATCGCTGAATTCAAACGTCAGACTATGATTGGCAGAAGCCTAAAATGGTGTCAGAAAACAAAGGAACGAAAAGTTTAGCTATGTTATATTTAATTAGAATCATCATTGCCTTCGCTAAATGATGTATTTGATGAAAGTATTTGATAGAAGGAATAAATTTTGAAAATTTGTTTCTTACAGGGTGGACATAATATTCAAATTACCTCTGCAGCATATCTCCAATACGCCATTTTTTTACAGATATAAGAATTAATTATTATTGCTGTTTTAAATTGAGCATAATTTATTTTATTATTAAAAATTGTATTGATTGCAAAATTTTTGTTTGGAGCTTATTGATAATATGTCAAACTTATAAATTTATTATTTATTAAAAGTACTAAATTAGTTCGTTGCTTGTAATTATTCTACAAAAGTTGGAAAAAGAAACCAATTTAGAAACAAAATAACTTAATTGCATAATTTGATTTTGTTAAAAGTTCAGTTTTGTAATTTAGATATTATTACATAACTGCCTAGGTTATACGAAAATAAATCAGAAAATATGAATTTGAACCGCAAAATGGATGCAAGACCGTTAATACAGGAATCTCTTCAAATTTTATCAATTGTTTGTTTAAACCCATGTGTGATTACGCCTACTTTAATAAGTCGCATTTTTGGAACGTGTGCGGCATTACTTGTGATAGGTGTATTGATTGACGTTTCTTTAGTTTTGGGTTTCACCTGTCAAGGTATCGATTCCACAATGGAAGTATTGACTGTCGTGGCGTTAATTCAGGTTTGTTACAATTGTATACTCGATAATCGGTCTGTTAAAATATAAATATTTTTTAATTTTAGATCGCTATAAAAATGTTATTCCTCGTAGCGAAGAAACAGGAAATTGTAATGTTTATTAACACCACCAGCAAGTTTTGGAAAGCAAATCTGTACAATTTTGAGCAACATATAGAAAATGAAAAAATATTTTCTTCTGTAAAGTCTTGTGTACGATCTTACAGTGTATTTCTATTTGTCCTCTGCTTGCTTTACTTTATCAGACCATTATTTTTGCTGAGGTAGTAGTGTGGAAGTCCGAAACTGGGGATTGTTGGATTCCCCAGCTGTCCTTCTTTCCGCTGCCACCACTACAAGTTTTGATAGGCTTTGTAGAGGCCGTTTGGTTCCTAAGCCTGCCGGTTTCAAGTACGGAGACGTAGGAGAAAATAGACTAGTATCCCAACGTAAAACTCACAAAGATCTAAATGACTTTATTTGGTATAATACACAACACACAAGAGAATAATAATAGCCCGGTAAACACAAAACAAGCAGAACAGTTGAATAAAATAAAATAAAATAAAAAAGAAAATGAAAAAGCCCATCAAGTACGATATACTTGATGGTAAACAATTAAACTCTTACCTTGAGATCTCGAGAATACCGCAGATAAACTATTGGAACTCGCTCACTTAAAACTCCCGGCGATTGGTTCAGTAATACTGCCGCAGTAAGACTGTCGCAATAACACTTCCGAAGAAAACTCCCGATGAGGACTACTGAGGGCTCTCCGATGAGAACTGCGCGATGAGGACTCTCCTGAGGACTCCTGAGGACTACCCTGACCGTGCAAAATAATCCCTTTTATATGATCATCCTAATAGTTTATCTGTTTGTCTCGTTTCAAAGTACTCTCAAGATATACAAAATTTAAATTTCTAAGTCAGTGGTTCTAAATCTATATTGATGTTCAATGTCGTCTTAATTTAAATTATTAAAAGTTTGAGTATCACCGATATTTGTTAGCTACGAATTTTATCTCTTTGTTAATTCAATATAGATTTAGTTTACACTCCAAGAGTTCAGAATAATATTTACTTTATCTGAAAGAACCACTTCGTGAATTTTGACCACACCTGTACATATCTCATTTTAAAATTTAAGAATTAAATTCACACTTAACTCTAATTTTGTATGGTAGATTATTTTAATTATGGTTAAAACTAGTAACAATTAATAATTTTAGCTTCTGATGTAAATGAGTTGTTTATTTATCAATTAGATAAGTTCATTTCGATGAGCTTATCTAATATTTGCGCTTCTTAGGAAGTTTCCTTAAATTTAGTTTAAAATACAAAAATTTAGTTAAAATACAAAAAAAAATCATCGCGATTCTGACTCAGTTACATTTAACATCAAAATCTATCTTACTTCTATACACAGTTCAGGTGAAATCCATAAGTGGTTCAATTCATTGTTTACCTTGAATTTAGGTCCGTACTAAGGACGTTTTAAACTGTTAAATTTATCGTTTTGCCATTTTAACATGAATCTGCAAAACCGAGTAAAGTGTGTGTTTATAGTAAAAAAAAATATAATTCATATAAGAGAAAGAAAAAGGGGGGGGGGGTCGGATTACTACATCACCCCCACGAAATTAAAAGGGAAGAGTGTTATTAGATACTCGTTCCTTTTTAAAAAAAATAAAAATTAATTGTATATATATAGTTATGATAGTATTATGTCTAATAAAAAAAGTTTTTATAATGACGATTAGAAAAATACAATGAGAAAAAAAATATGTATATATATTTATAAGCATTAATAGCAAATCTTGATAAAAGAATTTAACGAATATATGTATATCTCCAAGCATCATACGTCATTAGTACATTTCTAGCCTGCCTTAGATTATTTATTTTCCTTTTTACTTGGGGAGGGTTTTTCCCACACAAATTTCACCGTTGGAATGTTTAGTCTTGGGGGCACTTCAGGAAGCACAATTGTTTCTACAGTTTCTGTGATAGGTTCACTCGCGCATTGCCTCGTGAGTTCTCTAATAAGGACTTACGTGGAGTACGATTTAACTTTGATTATACGCGCACATAACACATAACATCCTACGCCTAGTAACGCCACTAATAATGCTACAACCATGTAGATGAACCACTCCTTGTGTGAGAGGGTTGTCACTTTACTGTCCATTAACTCGTTGATGGTTTTAAATCGCTCTTTTATTTTGTTGAATCCATCGAGATCGATGTGTTGTAGATCTATCGCTTTCACCTCTACCGGATCGTTCGTCCATACATTTGCACAACAATTTGCTAATACTGGCGGAAGTTCTATTATTTTATTGGATATGGTAGACCCTCCTTTTTCTCCTATTATATTTACGTTATTTATGCGTAGGGAGCAGTCGGGTTCCATCTCTATTATTAACGATTCGTTGACATCCTTATGAGTTGGTGGTGCAGTATTACATGTTTCTATGATAGTGGTTTGATCTCCTATTTTCTTTTAGGGTCAGTTCCATTAGTCCATTTAACATAGTATTACACCTGGTATCCATTACCTTTAGAGCTGATAATTGTGGCAGAAGAGGCGGAAAAGAAATTTTCCGTGTCTCGAGCATCGATGGTTGTTTGTATTGTCTTGTTTAGTTCAGTCAGAACTTGCCTGTTCTGCTGTTGGAAATATTTTAGGCTTGCGAGATCCACGTATCGTATAATTTTCCACTGGAAGAGACGATGAGGGCGTTGGCTTCCTTTTCTATGTACATTCCGGATGAAAGGTTTATTGAATGTTGAGTAAAACTCGCGACGGACGTGAGTATCATGAGGATCACAAAACTTGTCACGATTGAATTTGAGTACATTGTGGCGGTTTGGCTAGTTAATGTCGTATGTTCTTAGAGAGTATACAATTGTGTAGGTACATGTAAAACTTTCAGTAATACAATTTGTGATTTGTATGATTCGCGCGATTTATTATTTATTTAGCATAAGGTTTATATGATTTACGCGATTTAATTTTATTATTGGTGAATAAAAATATAAAAATTGGTGAATAAATTTAAATGGTGAAAAAAGTTTATTGGTGAATAAAAAAAAACTTGATGGACGAATCTGCATAAAAATAAATGTTAGTTTAGTTAGTGTATTAGTAGATTAGATTTAGGAGAAAAGTATTATTTCGTTTAGTCTGGAAAAAAAAATTTTTAGTGGTTTATCAATAATAGGAAAATTCAGGTGACAGATTCCTTCTTCTTAGTCTTTGGTTTCGCCTATGTTGCGGAGCTTCTGTATGCAAGGGGGTTGATGGGGTCGTGGCTTTTTGGATTCCTTCTAAATTCGAAAGTAAAGAGTTTGCTTTCAACATTACATCATAATTATTTGGGTTAATTTCTCTCGTAACAACGATTTCCTCGTAGTCGTTACCAACTATTGAGCTTGCTAAAAGTAAATCTTGATGATTGTTGTCATCCTGTTCTATTAATAGAGTATTATTTAGACATTTTGGTAGATGATTGCGCTTTTTTGTAAATTTAATGCCGAAACACTGCTCGCTTTCTGATCGTCGCGGTATTGCCATATCCTTGTTTACTATTAACGTTCCTATAAAATTCTTATCATGCGTTACATCGTTGCTTTCGTTCAGTTCCCTTTTTGTATCATTGATGGGATTGTTTCTTTTGAGTATGGAACGTGGCTTGTCTTCTTTATTTTTTTCACAGATTCTTTCGATTACAGTTTCTTCAGGTTTAATCGCATTAATGTTTGGTTTCTTTAAATCTTTATTTAGTGCTAGATTGTCAAAAAAATCATTAACGAATCTAATCCATACACACCAGTCCTCATGGTCGTGCCTTAAGTTTTGTAGTCGTTTTCTAGCATCACGCTTTGTATATTTATGCTGATAGTTAAAATTTTGCAAACCAACTTGATTCCTATTTAGTTTGGGGATTAATTTTCTTGTTACGGGACCCCATGTAAGCTTCTTTTTAGAATGATGCGGTTCTCTTTGATAACGAGCGTTGGGAACATCAGTACCTCTAACATTTTATTTATCACATCGTTTAATTTTTGTGCTCGAGAAGTTCATGCGCATTGGCTCTTTATTAATACTGGACTTGGTCGGATTATCAATTTCAGCTAAAAGAATATTTGACTCGCGATTTTCAAGTTCCTTGACTGAAGTTAATAATACAATTTTTGACTTTTTATCCTCGAATGAATTTACAACGGTATTGGGATTCTGGCGGTTCCTTTGATACTCGATTGGTTTAGCCAGCGACGTCTTGCAAGTTACTCTTCTTTGTCTTGGTACGGCTTGAATTGATCCAATAGGGTCCTCCTCATCATCAGATAGTACACCAAATTCGTTTGTAATGATTATTGGTTCGACGATTTGATTGATAAATTTATTTTTAATAGCCTTACTACAACGACCGATTTTATTCTAATTTCGTTAACTTCATTTCTAATGTGTTTTCTGTGTTCGTTGATCTGTTCCATTTCGTATAATTTTTCGTTTTCCATTTGTGATTGTCCCTGTTTTGTTCATCGCAACATGTAAAATCATCAATTTTTTGTTCGACTATTGGAAAAGTTTCGCCTAACAAATTCAATTCGTTAGTCGTGAAATTTATATTCGCGTTAAATGTACTTAATAGATCTCTACCTATTATTCCGTCAGCCTGAAAGCTAAGTCCGTCAGTAACAACAAAGTCAAACCGGAATAATTCCACGTTCCTGGGAGTTCCCATTGCTACATTTAAAATTCCTTGGGCCGGGTGCTCTTGACCTGAGATCCCTGATAAAATTATTTCTTCTTCTGGCTGACGTAATTTACCTAAATTTAATATATCTGATTTTATTATGCTCATACAAGATCCCGTGTCTAATAACAATCTGCAGTATGTTTTATTTAGTAACACCTCTATTATGCAAGGTGTGTTGTTGTAATCGGATCTAACATGGGGTACGAAGAATTTATTGGTTGTTGCTGGAGTATCCGCTCGGGGAGCGGTTGTGGTGGTTCTGGAGTTTAAATTTTTCCTTTGATTGAGAGTCAAATTGTTACCATCGTGGCAGTCGTTTGTATTGTGAGTTGGTTGACCTCGGACAATATTATCTTGACTGAAATTTTGGTGATAGTAGTCATTTCTTCTTGAATTTCCCCCGTAATTATTCCGACTAAAGTTTCCGTTATCGTAATGCTGGTTCTGCGGGAAGTGATGGTTGACTCGACTAAAATTTGAGTTTCCATGGTTCCCCTGTATTATTTCTATTGAAGTTCCTGGAGTAATTGTCAGCATTTCGATTGTAACTCGAATTTCTATAATTTTGTCCGTAGGACTCGCTGTTGAGATTCGCATTAAAATTATTTGATTGATTGAAACCTTCTGTGTTATTTTCTAGGTCATCTCTAAAATTTGGTCGCTTTTGGGCAAATTCGCGATTCGTAGTAAAAGTTGACGTTCGTTGCTTATAATTGGGCTGATGGTTGAAATTTAAGAACCTACGTTGGGAGTTGTTGAAATTTCCAGATTGTGGGGTATAGTCTCCGTAAGGATTATTTTGAAAAGCAATAGATTGCGCAAAGTTCACAGGATTTATGCGCGTTTTTATTAAAGTGTCATTTACCTCTTCCATTTTCGCTATTTCCTCGGCTTTATCAATGTTCAAGTCGGGCGTTCTCATTAATAGCGTACCAATTCCCTTCATCAAGTTTCTATTGATACCTATTTTAAATTGGCTAAGCACCGCTTGAGCTCCTTTTGCTTTTATTCCAGGGATTTGATCAGCGCTGGCTGTCTTCATGTCTTCTGCCAAAATTCTTGTGCCTAATTTTTTTAATCTGATGACATAATTTGATACTGCTTCATCGTGTTTCTGATAGCACTGATGAAGTTGACTTATTGCTTCGCCTGGTATATACACCCTCTGAAATTGTCTAATTAGTTTCTCTTGAAATTCTTTGTAGTTTAGGTCATCTAATTCTGGACTTGCTCGGAAGAAATCAAGAGCTGTTCCTTTCAATCGGTACTTTACAATCTTTAAACAAGTTTCATCGTTCCAATTTTCCAATTCAGCACGTCTTTTGATATCTTGAAAGTAATATTCGGGGTTTGATTCTCCTGTAAAAACGTCGATCAGACTTGCTGCTGTTCCAAGTGACATGGTTGGTGCGTAAAAGAACGGATTGGTTTCGTTGAGTTTTTTATCGGTTTTATCGTTGACGCGTGCCATTGTTTATTACGAAAATCACGATTAAAAAAATTTAAATGAGTTTAACTTTACCTACGTGGAGCTAGTCTATTTTTGGACTCGTGAAAGAGTCTATTTTTATCAAATCCCACCGTTGCCACCAAATGTGGAAGTCCGAAACTGGGGTATTGTTGGATTCCCCAGCTGTCCTTCTTTCCGCTGCCACCACTACAAGTTTTGATAGGCTTTGTAAAGGCCGTTTGGTTCCTAAGCCTGCCGGTTTCAAGTACGGAGACGTAGGAGAAAAATAGACTAGTATCTCAACGTAAAACTCACAAAGATCTAATTGACTTTATTTGGTATAATATACAACACACAAGAGAATAATAATAGCCCGGTAAACACAAAACAAGCAGAACAGTTGAATAAAATAAAATAAAATAAAAAAAAAGCCCATCAAGTACAATATACTCGATGGTAAACAATTAAACTCTTACCTTGGGATCTCGAGAATACCGCAGATAAACTATTGGAACTCGCTCACTTAAAACTCCCGGCGATTGGTTCAGTAATACTGCCGCAGTAAGACTGTCGCAATAACACTTCCGAAGAAAACTCCCGATGAGGACTACTGAGGGCTCTCGATGAGAACTGCGCGATGAGGACTCCCTGAGGACTCCTTGAGGACTACCCTGACCGTGCAAAATAATCCCTTTTATATGATCATCCTAATAGTTTATCTGTTTGTCTCGTTTCAAAGTACTCTCAAGATATACAAAATTTAAATTTCTAAGTCAGTGGTTCTAAATCTATATTGATGTTCAATGTCGTCTTAATTTAAATTATTAAAAGTTTGAGTATCACCGATATTTGTTAGCTACGAATTTATCTCTTTGTTAATTCAATATAGATTTAGTTTACACTCCAAGAGTTCAGAATAATATTTACTTTATCTGAAAGAACCACTTCGTGAATTTTGACCACACCTGTACATATCTCATTTTAAAATTTAAGAATTAAATTCACTTAACTCTAATTTTGTATGGTAGATTATTTTTAATTATGGTTAAAACTAGTAACAATTAATAATTTTAGCTTCTGATGTAAATGAGTTGTTTATTTATCAATTAGATAAGTTCATTTCGATGAGCTTATCTAATATTTGCGCTTCTTAGGAAGTTTCCTTAAATTTAGTTTAAAATACAAAAATTTAGTTAAAATACAAAAAAATCATCGCGATTCTGACTCAGTTACATTTAACATCAAAATCTATCTTACTTCTATACACAGTTCAGGTGAAATCCATAAGTGGTTTAATTCATTGTTTACCTTGAATTTAGGTCCGTACTAAGGACGTTTTAAACTGTTAAATTTATCGTTTTGCCATTTTAACATGAATCTGCAAAACCGAGTAAAGTGTGTGTTTATAGAATAAAAAAATATAATTCATATAAGAGGAAAA
>JARFIX010000189.1:285195-305278 GCA_036346125.1 Lycocerus yunnanus
ACATCAGTGACTTAGATTTCACAAAGAAGGAGATTGATATCCTCAATAAGGGACATAAATATGCCCCACAACAAACAATAATAAACCTTGTTAATACATCCATAAATATGGATACAGTTATTAAATGGAATACCCATGAGAGAGAGTTGCGTCACAAATCCATTAAATTCTTACAAAAAGAGAAAGAGATGTTGAAAAAACAGTATAATAGCCACAAAGGCAGAGAAAGGCTAGCAAAAATACAAGAAGAACACAAAATAATTAATGGACTAAAAGAAAGAATGAAAAACCAAAATGTAACGGTCGCATTAGCTGATAAAGGAACGGGTATGGTATTCATAAACACATATGACTACATCTAAAAAACCATGAATTTCCTGCGAGAAAACAAATGTATAGAAATAAAGAAAAACCCACTGAAAGCATACATAATAAAGACAAAAAACATTATTAAAACTTCTATGAAAACTATACAGAAATACTCACAATGCTTTAAGGGAATAACAACGCCTATGAACCCATCTATGCCACGACTATTCGCACAGCCAAAGCTGCATAAAAAAGGTACACCTATAAGACCTATCGTGTCATCTCGTAATTCCCCAGTCACAAATATTGCCAAATTGATCAATGAAATTTTCAAAGGGCACCTCAAATATAAAGCCAAATATGCAATTAGTGACAGAAATGAACTAGTTCAAAAATAAAATTCTGCATCTACCGAAAAAATATAAACTAGTATCATTCGACATCGTCAACCTTTTTACAAATATACCGATTGTAGAAACCTTATCTCTTACTAATTCATATCTCAAGAAAAGACTAAGAAACAACAATGAAATTCAACAAATACAAAATCTAATTACATTGATAACGGAACAGAATTTCTTTATTTTGAAGATAAGGTCTTCCAAATGACAGATGGTTTGCCAATGGGATCATCCATTTCACCTTTGTTGGCAGAAATATTTTTAGACTGGTTTGAAGCCAAAATACATAAACTGCAGTTGTCAGGTTTTTGCTGTGCTTGGTATAGATATGTCGACGACGTGCTGTGTTTTTGGACTGGGAATGATGAAGATCTTAAACAATTTATGAAACAAATAAATGACATTCATCAAAATATTGAGTTTACTATGGAATGTGAAATCAACCAAAAATTAATTATCTCGATCTCACAATAACCAGAGATTCGCAGGGACTCGATTTAGATATTTATAGAAAACCGACATCGACAGATTCTCTTATTCCCTATACGTCCAAGCACAGCATTAAACATAAGCTTGCTGCTTTCCACGCCCTTATTGACAGAGCGATGTCACTTCCACTGAAGAAACAAAACTATGAAAGGAAATTAACATAATTAAGCAACTGGCTTTCAGTAATGGTTTTCATGAGAAAATTATAAATAAAATAATAAAAATAAATCTTTGAGTTATAAATACCCTTACTTTTATCAAAGGATAAGATAAAGATAAGATATACAAAAAGGTGGATTTTCAAGGACCAACTACAACACGAATGAGAAACATCTTTAAAGGCTCTAATATTACACTCGCCGAAAAGACGAGTAGTAAACTTATTCAAATATTGAACAACAACAGAAGAACTGTGGATCCCTTATCATGTAGTGGTGTATACCAAATATTTTGCAGTGACTGCCCAAAAACATACATAGGAGAAACCGGCAGAGAAATAAGTACTAGAATCAATGAACACCTCAGCAAAAATTCAAAAACTAATTTTGGTGTACATCTGCAACAAGAGAATCATCATGCAAATAAGGAAAACACCAGGTACTCCACAAAAAGATAAAAGTTTTAAACTTACATTATTGGAGGCCTTTGAAATACAAAATTACAAATGCTGGATGGGAATCACAATCTTTGAATGACCAGTTAATGTTGGGATTTACGCCTTTGTATAATTCTTTGTTATAGAAATGTTTGGGACCGCATAAATATCTAATATGTGTTTTATAAATGAGATAAATCTAAAATGTGGCTTCAATGTTGTTATATTTTTCAAGTTATTTTGTTCTGAATTTCCGGTTGGTTGTAATAACTAACTAATTTTATCTATCATTTCGATCATGTTAGTATAATAACCATGTGTGATGATTACGTTTGCGTGTTTATGTTTTTAACTATATCTTAAATATTTGACGCGTAAGTTATTTTTAAGATGATCTGTATCTTGTTGTCAAATTCTTTATATATTTTTAATTATAGATTGTCCTGAAGATGGCATAAAGCCGAAACCGGTTGACAAATTAGTATTTGTAGTTTTTGTAAGAATATACCTTTAATCCAAAACCTTAATATAGAAATATCTTACATTGGAGTATACAGTTTTCATTTCAAATTATTGTTAATTTTTGTTAAAATTAATGAAATATAACATATAATAAGTAGGTGTAGTATTACTGAAAAAAGATATAAAATTAGAAATTTTTTATAAACATCTACGTGGTCTTTTGAAAATACAAAAAAAATTTAATATTATAATATAAATTATAAAAATAAATAATTTAAAGTGTATTTTTATTAAAATAAAGCATGACAAGTGTTTTTGGCACGTTTTTCTTCTTCTCAATCTTTAGTGAAACTTTAGTCAAGTTATTTAAAATAATTATCTTCTTCTTTTCTTCTTTCGGCTCTTTTCAGCCCACTACAGGACTGGAGCCTCTTTCTCTAAGAGAAAGGATTAAGCATTAAGACCCCACGGTTGCTAAGGCCGGGTTGGGGAATGTGCCTGTAACCCTTTTCATTGTTGATGCTGGCAGTCATCAAATCAGGGGGACCGCCGGCTTTACGTGCCCTCCGAAGCACGGGAGACGGCCATAGATAGAAAGAGAGTCAGAAAGAAAATTTTTTGTTTCTAGACTCCTCCCGGGATCGAACCGGGTGCCTTTGCATTAGTAGTTAATCGCTCTAACTACTAGGCCAAGACCGTCTCTTAAAAAAAACGGTAAATAAGTAATTATACTTTGAATTATTTTAAATAACTTCCAAATCAAATTATTTTATTTATTGTAATTCAATATTAATTTTTTTAAACTATGAATTGTAATTGAATTAATTCGTTAAACTTAAGAATGGTGTATATTATAAATTTAATGAATCTATTTTTATATTTTATCCAAAAATAAATTGGTGAAATATCTACTTATATTATAAAAATCATTGAAATTAAATTTCGAATACTAATTATAGAATGTTATTAAATAAATCAATGGCAATGATTTATTAAAATAACTATTTCTTATAATTGATTTAACTTAAGTTGAAATGTTGTATCATCTATTTTAAATTAGATGAAATTACTAAATCGGTTGTACGAAATTTATAATTAATTATTCTAAATGAATTATAGAAATTATATACATTATTAACCTTTGAAATAAATATTAAATGAATTATATAAAACTTTAAATAAACTATATAATTTCAATTCATTTAATTTAGATTAGATGAAAACGCAAATTTATTTTTTTCTGTGCATGATTAATAAGGAAACAAGTCTTCTGAATGATATGTTTAGTCATTTACGGCTTGTGGATGGTATATTATGTTGAATTCAGGTGGTAGTGTTTAGTCTTTGGTATATTTTAACGTGTCTGTAAAAATGAGTTACGAAGAACAATAATTAATAAAATTATGGCAGGAATGTCTTTCAGACGAAGACGTTAATAAACTATTTGAGTATTCTGGTGATGAATTTGTTTCCGGAAGTTCTAGTAATTCTTCTGATGATGAACCTGCTAGAAAAAAAAACGAAATATAAATAAGCCAAGCACATCCGCTACAATCAAAGACGCGTCAGATAGTGTATTGGACACGATAAATGATGTTATTCAAGCAAATATGCAAAAAAGTAGTGTTGACAATAGTGAAAGCGAGTGAGATAGTGACCAGCTGTTATGGGACGACGTAACTGGATGTAACGTAACGTGGATGGATAACAGAGTATTCCACGCAAAAAAGCAATACCAAATGTAACGTGGGTTTACGAGTTTTAGCCCACCCAAAAAATTGTTCAATTATTTCAGCAATAACGTTCTTTTATTTTATAAAATTTTCGCCAAGTCCAAATTAATTTTACATGCAGTTAGTTTATTGTGTTTATGTATTTCAAGTCAATTTATAATTTTATTTAAGTTTTGCATTTTGCAATTAAATTTTTTCGTCATGTCTGCGAGTTATCTTTTATGTTCTGTTTTGTTAGAAAAATTCCAGACTAGTTCACTTTGTAGCTAGCCAATCCGTAGCTTTGCCGCGAATTTTTCGTTTTCCGACCGCTACCCCCTTACCTGAATTTGCATGCATCGTCAATGGGCTTTGAGCCTATTAATAAATTTTACCGTCTTTAATATCGGTTAATAAATTAAAGTTGTTTACGTCGGTAGGCCTTGATCTTTAAGACAAGTCACTTCGTGTTTTGACACGTTAAATAAATTTCAACCATTTTTAGTATCGTTTAGTAAAGTAATGCTTGATCATCTTCTTCTTCTTCCTCTTAAATTAGGACTAGGTCCTGTTATATCCAACAGTAACCTTGACAAAGATCCAAAGCTACTGCTGGTACTTTGAGCATATTATTTGTTTTACATCTGAAGTAGTTTGCTAGACTGGCTTCAGATGTGCCTGTTACCCTATATTATCGTTAATGATGGCAATTCATTAACATAGGAGGACCACCGGCTTTACGTGCCTTCCGAAGCACGGAAACGGTCATAGATAGAAAAAGAGTCAGAAAGAAAACTTTTCTTTGTATACTCCTCCCGGGTTCGAACCGGGTGCCTTAGCATCAGTAGTCAATCGCTCTAACTACTAAGCCAGTGACCGTCTCTTGATTTTCCGTCGTTTTTGGTCGATTTGACCGTCGTTTGATCATGATTTGGGGAATCATTTGTGATGTGAAGTTTTTCGTCCATCCAAGAATGCCTTTAGAGCCACGAGTCCTTATGTACCGCTATCGTTTCGATTTATTGTTAAACCGCTTTTTGTGGAGGAATTTACGTACTGTCAAGCTCATTTTTGTCAGGCTTGAAGCTTCTTGTAGAAATTACCAACTGCCGTCACCACAATGCAAATAGGTTCCATCATTTCTCGTCAACATCTTGGCGAGAGTCGATTAACTCTGATCACGAATTTTACCATTCTTTTTGTAAATTATGAAAGATAATAATGCCAGATACACATAAAAAAATTAAAATTTGCGGACGGCTCACACATTTTTGAAAAAAACGGCTTTAAAAATTTATTAACAATGCAATTTACTCATTAGCTCTATTGAACTGTAACCCCGCCCACCAAATTTAAAACGGGTTGTGGCAACATTTACAATACCAGAATTTCGTTTTTTAGAACGAATTATGAAAGATAATTGATGTAATTAATAATGATAATAAATAATAATGTAATTAGCTAATAAAAAAATTAAATTTGTGATCGGACAACAAATTTTCTAAAAAAAAATTACTTTTTGTGTGAATTCGTTTCTGAGGTGGTTGCACTATCAAAACCTATTCTCCGCACCAGCCCGCGCCCGTCCCGGGCGCGAACGGGGCTTCGAACGGTTTTGACACGTGCTAAACTCATTAAAAACATCCCTTAAGCGGCTCCAACTCGAAAAGTTTGAAAGTTGACGCGACGGATCTCAGAGAGCGACTGACTCTGCTCTAATTGGCCCCGCCCTATGGGCTATTCACGTTTATGAAATTGCAAGTACCGCCAACAGAATGTACTCCGACAAGATTGATCCTCACCTTAAAGAGCTTGTATTTTTGCGTTCTTTCGTTTTGTAAAGCCATTTCTATAGGAAAAAGTGTGTTTTCGAATCAGGGTTAGTCGACTCTTGCCAACATCTTTACTAGCTACCGTAAACTATTTCGAGTTATTCCAGCTGAGTTACCGTATTTTAATTGTATCATCAAGCTTATGTCAATACATTATTTAGTTATTTAAAGTGTGTGGGAATTACTCACAAGTTTTATTTTGCTAAAGTTTTGTTTTTGTTAAGCCTTTTGCTGCATATTCTTCGTCACCGTTTAAATTATAATTTGTAAAAACTTATCATTGACTAATGTCAATATTTTTGTTAGCTAAATTTAATACAATTTCTGTTTTAAAATTAAGGACCTTCAGTCACCTTTTTCGTAGCGCTACCTTCAACATTTTTGATAAATTTAAGGTCATAAGAGTGGCAACAGGTCACTGATGTACAGTTTTCCGTAACCATTATTTTCGTGTTTATATTAATTACAGGTTTATTACAGGTTTACTTGTAAAGTTCAGTTAGATGGGATCCTCAAAATAGTAAGTCTTATTCAAGCACGGCTTCGGAAAAGACTACTAACTTTTCCGGACTTATACCGTTTTGACATTAGTAGCGGTCGCCTCTGTAACTCAATATCGTAGACCATCACATTTTGACTATTCACTATTTTAGGCCTCACGGTGAGTTAGTCCGTAATTTTAGGCTTGTTACAAATGTGTGCGCTATGAAATAAAACTGAAACACAAAGGACAGGAAGCTAACGAAACCAACGTATTTGAAAGTAGGACCTTGATAAGACCCACAATAATGTATGAAGTAAACACTACCACATAGAAAGGAACTATTGAGAAGACTCGAACAAAGGATATTGCAAACTATATTGGGACCAAAGATTGAAAATGGTGAGAGGAGAACAATGATGAACCATAAGATTATGCAAGAATGCAAAGGTGAAGATGTAGTGAAATTTGTTAAGTCGCAACGAATAAGATGGCCGAGCCGCATCTTGAGAAGCGAAGAAGAGTTATCGCAAAGAATTCTATAGAAGCATACAGGAGACCGAGCAAGGGGACGGCCAAAAGTGAGATGATGGCACTTGGAGGTGATAAGTATGATAGATTGGATGATGAAGGCTCATAACGGGCAGAAATGGAGAGAAGTGATAGACGAGACTGCAAAGCATTGTGGACTATAAGAAACAAAAGGCAAGAAAAAACTGATTACTAATAAAATGTATTTTATGGGAGCTAATCCTCCCCGTGAAATGGATTTGTAAATCCGGAAAGGAGATGTAATGCTTTAATAATAATAATCGCCGAATTTAAACTTTGGATTAAGAAGATCTAAGGGTAAACCCTGTTATATGATTGGTCTTTAATTGAAATATATACAAACGGAGCGACGCGACGGAGGCAGATCATAATGCTTCTTTGACTACTGTGTATAGAAGCCTAAAGCGACAGTAAACGGAGAAATCGACTTTATTAGATAAAAGAAAACATACACATTTTCTGCCATTTGTGTCAAATCGTGTTTTTTACTTAACCCGTTGTTCCGAACTGGTAACATTTTATCGATTTCACTATTTTTAATTAATTCCTACTCGAGATTTATTTTTGAACAGGCTATTTGAATTTCTCTCAAACACAAATCTGTATTGACTTAAATGACATCAGGAATAATATTATCTCCTATGTCAATCGCGGAATATTAAATAAGAAATATTCTTCGTTACCGTCGGGCTATTTCTTTAAATGTTTTTGATTTTTCTTTGACTATTTTTTGAAGATCATTCTTGTCATGAATGTTAGCAGAAACATTTAATGGCAATGTTAATAGTCAGTCCTACTCTTGCTTCTTCAATTCTACTCATGGCGTTTGTCAATAACTTAAGAATTGACACTTTCTTTTATTATCAAAGTGTAAAATAAACTTAAACTGTTGTTCACTTCGATATCTAGGAATGCATATAATCGTGTCATTAAATGTGAATTCTGTTTTAACTAAAGTGTGTTAATTAAAATTAGAAGTAACAAGAAAGTCTTTGAAGAAAACAGAATGGGAAAACAAAGTGTTTTTCTAGACCACCCGCTAAAGTCATGGCGGTCATTACGCCGTCTGGCCTGATTAATTAATTGTAAAGGAAGGAATGACATAAATCCCAGTTTGCAGCTTTTAATAGTTGGTTAATTTAAAACATTTGTATATCAAATACAATTTAGTACATAAAATATATTTTCTCAATTCTGTTAAGCATATAAAGCATCATTTTTGATACTTTTTCCAATTTGTGAATTTACAACTGCAGCATAGCTGACCACGAACATAGCAACATCTCTCAAATTTTCAGTATCTAAAACATAATGAAAGTATTATAAGCAATATCTAGTCGACAGAGTAAATAGTGCTTTAATATAATTTGTTTCCAAGATTAATGATATTTAAACATTTGCAAGCATTCCAGTATCTTATAACATCACTTCTTGCAAATATGCAAAAATATACGGATTTAAATGCAAATTAATGTTTTTCCATTCACAAATCTTGATTTATATTTTAATCAATAATTAGATAAGTACATAAATGTACTTTTAGCATATTTGCATAAAGAGATGTTCTAAGATCATGGAATGATTGTAATTATGTAAACATCTTTGGAATTCTAAATTTATCGACATAAAGCAGGATTAAACTCCTAGGATAAAATATTTACGTTTCTGATTTTCGAGACGAATATCGCAGAACTCAAATAATCTCTTAACAGAGTTCCAAGTCGATGTTATATATTCTGTGAGTGTTGTTGTTATTTCCTCAGTATCGCAAAGCTTCATGTTGACGAGTAAAATGTTAGTATTTTCAGTGTTGATCAAATGGGCTGCTTGTAATATCTTATCTTGAATTTCTACATCACGATAGTTGCTTGCCTGTAAATTAGCAAATTAAGCACCAATTAACAAACTAACATAATTTATATCCCTACCATTTTATTAAGTTGGTAAGCCACTTGAAAACCGTGCTTAGTATTGTACTTAATATGAATAGCCACAGTTTTTAAAACTTCAAGATTGCACTTTTAATTACAGAAATATCTTCAATACATTCCTTTTGTAAGCGATCAACTAAATCCTTTAATGCTTGTTGATTGTAATTTTCAACTTGAATTCTAGTTTGGTATATTTGAAGCATGTACATAATTTCTTTCAAATTTTCCACTAATTCGTGCTTGAAATCTAAAAGGTTGTCAAAAGTCATATTTATAGTCATCGAAACATAATTAAGTATTTTACTTACCATGAAGATTATCCTTTTTAATTATATTCAGTAAATCTCCGGCTAGAAGAAGAATATTTTGAACAAATGATTTACATTTTTGATTCAAGATGCTGGAATCGCTATCATATGCCTGTACCATTTCATTGCAATATTCACTCAACTTTTTAATCACGTTTTTCAGATCAGCGTTATTATCTTTGGTGTCACTCTTAATCTGAATAGGAATTTAAAAAAATGTAGATTCAAATTTTTTACGTTTACCTGGGACGTACCACAACTTCCTGCAGATGAGAAATTACACCATACATACCACGAATAATTCCATTTAACACTTTGACGAGTAGTTGATCGGAGATTATCTTACTCGAATCATTTAGTTGTTTTAATAGATCTTCTCCAGTTTTTGTCAGTTCTTCACTCAATTTTTCAGAAATGTTGATATGCTGGCCATGATTTCTGTGGAAATTGGATGCCTAAAAGTTACCTTTGAGTTACGATGGGTTAAAACACTTTGTGGGTAACTTACAGACATGGTTCGTTAAAAATGCTGGATAAAAGAAGGCAAACGTTTAATTTTAAAATAAAATATTTGTTTCTGTTCAGCGAAATTTTGGATTATTGTATTTATACAACTTTTCATTTGTTTACAAAAGATACTAACAGTTTATTTGTTATTAAACAATTATAAAAAAATTTATTTCTAAAAAACAACTTATCATATTTTAGCAGTCTAACCTTTAGGTCATCAGCTTTAATAGCCTATTAAAATCGTAATGAAATTTTGGAAAATAAATAAAGAAAACATGTGACGCCTAAAATTCCATAACTCAACATAATCATAATACTAATAATTGTGAATTGTTAATTAAATTTTAAACTGGTAGATCCCAAGTTGTAATTATTTACTATTGAAATTGGAACTATTTTTTTGTACCCTACCTGTATATGTCAAAATTGTAAAAAAATTTTGACGGTGGAAAGAACACGAGAAAAGGTGATAAAGAAAGGTTTTGGCAAAGAGAATAGAAAAAATTAAAATTGAATGCTGCGAATTTGAAAAACTAAAATAAAATTGTTTCAACAAACGATTGTCAAAATTGGACAATTTATTGGCTTGAAAAAATTTATTATCGACCCCTGGAATACTATACACCCTTTTTAAACTTCCATCAATCTGAAGGGGTCGACCAAAACCCCGTTGGGAAACCTTGTACTATACAGAAACCTTAAGTTATTTTTTTCAAAAAAAAAACAATTTTGGCCGACGTTTAAACAAAAACTTATTTCTAATATAACTCGTGAAGTACTTGTCGTACAATATTTATATTTTGTGTGTTTTGTTAACATTTAAACACTTTTCTCTGTTCTGTAATTTCCTCTAAACATTTTCCCACTTCGTTTTTGTTTTTTGAGTAAATTTCTTTCCAGAAAAACATCATGAAAGACAACCTACCTCAATGAGGCTCTCAATAAAAACTGCAATTATTATTATCTCCTGACGAATTAAAAATACCCTGATAGTGGAAAAATATGATATGCAATAAACAAAAAGTTATAGTCTACTAAATGCTTTATCATGGCAATAACTGTTTTTAATTTGCATAATATATTTTGAGAATACATTTTTAATAACAGTCAATTTAAATTAGTTTACAAACAATTGTATTGTAGATATTGCCCTAACTGATAAGAATTCCAAATTTTAAATATTAAATTTTAAACGTTGGCGCTGTGCCGCATAAAGGAGGAGGCTGCAAGAAGTCTCTTTTAGCTAATGAGGGTTAATTCATATTGAACATTGATCGTTTGCCATTACCCCCCCCCCTTATGTATGGGGCGAATGACGTGCCTCTGTCTAGGATAGATTTTCGGCCACAGAGCATGATTGCCTCCGTTTTCTAGGGCACATTTTGGAATCCTCTGTTTTTCATCCACTTGTGCGTTTCCTAGGGTCGTTTTTATTTCGATGAATAATTAATCCTGCGTTCTGTCTGCCCCGATCACTATTACGTCTTGGGTAATGCTCATAACCCCATCGTACATGATATCCATAGTATAGGCCTGATGACGGACCCTTGTGGTACAGCACTTATAATTTTGACTTTTTTGTATTAGATCTGCAGTTATTCTTTCCACTATTGCGGTTAGGTAACTGCTGACTTTTATAGCTCAGAGAGCCTGCACGATGGATTTTCACCTGGCCGAGTTGAAGGCGTTTCATTTGTCTATGGCAACTGCAACCCGGTACTTACGCCTGTCAATAATTCTAACCTTTTTTCTTTTGGAGACTTTGTCATTGTGGATTTTCAACAATTTGAACTTTTCAACAGAATAATTTGGTGCAACAAACCAAGGTAAATCGAACGTGATAAGCTGCGCACAGCTGGTAGACAAAAGGAAAATGTTTGTTGCAATATTATAACTTGCAATAAATAAACTTGGAAAATTGCCGAATAATCATAAAAAATGTCAGAAATCAACACAATCGACTAGGGCAATAAAATCACTGAATTGAGTGGAATAAAGAACAAACCACCAAATACTCAATTCGGTTCGAAGGAACAAATGTTTTGGCGTAACCAAGCCCAAATGCTTGTTAAATGAATATTGTGGACTGTAATTGTGTCGTTGTGTTGATAAGATGAAAATATGGTAACTTACCAGTGGCAGGTGGTCGGAACACACTGATAAGCACTATGATTAGAATTATATTAACGATTATATAGCGAATGGAACACAAAAATAACCGGGTGGTTAATTTTAGTCGGCACGTTTCTTGGTCTCTATCCACACTCCTTAAATTCCACCTTTGGTGCGCCCTGGCAATGCGCACCAGGAAAAAAACCAAAACGGCATCAACAGTGGATGAAATCGAGCAGGATGCGTGGGGACTGGGATACAGGATAACGACGAAAAGGTTTTTGGGGGAAGAAGAGCTACTACCGGAATGTCGCCGGAAAACATCATGTTTATGGTAAGAAAGCTGTTCCCAACTCATCCGCGCGTGACTAGGGACGAGCTGTCGCTGGGAGAGGGGGCGGAGTTCAACCTCCTGGAGCTGATTCCCCACTATCTGGAAGCAGGCATCATTAGTGTTGGCGAGGAAGGGAGAAACCCCAAATTTACCGTCTTTCTACAGGCCGATCTGCTTGATTGACCACTTGGGTAAGCTGCTAGAAACGCTGGTCTTAGAACGACTAAAAGGCGAAATTGAGGAAGGGCGGGATCTTTCTTCGCGGCAGTTCGGTTTCAAGCAAGACGTTCGACCATTCACGCTCTTTAAATAGAAAATCTTCAAATCACGCTTTCATAGGCGGCGTCGGTTTGCTTAATTGTCAGAACATACGCCATTAGTTTGGCGTTATATACCCTGCACGAGTTTGAAGATACCAAGTGATTGGTTGCATGTAGAGAGCTCTCGTGCAATTGATACACGAGTGCTTGGCCAGATCTGCCTTTACCTTGCAGTTGAGGGTGCAATGCTCTGTTGAAGAGCAAAAAGCGCAAATCTCGGAGGATTTGCAAAACTTGGAGGTGTGCCCGAATCGCTGGCACTTAAAGCACCGTACTACGTTGATGTAGTCGTGCACTCTAAAGTTGCGCCAGGTGACCTGGACACGACCGTCTTTCAACATTGCCTGCCTTACCGTCGGGTGGACAATCAGGATTTATTTGTTGTAGTGCCTGTGGCGTGAATGCACCGAGTTGGCAGTTTTACACGAATTTTCCCAGCCTTGGAAGTGGCTTCGAGGAAATTTGCATTAATTGCCGATATGACGTCTTCCTTGGTGACTGTTTTGCCCACCAAGAATATGGAGATCGAGAGCCAAACTTCTGAGGAAGTCTGGCTTTGAGGTTTTTGCTCTTTAGAAGGGGTGCCCGATGAGTTTATGGATGGAATCCCGCGAGGATTCTGTGGCGTTGGCAAAGACTTCGTTATTGCTGATTGGTACCAGTCTCTCGGGCCTTAAATGGATCCCGAGAAATGCCAGTGGTATACTTGTCAGCCTCGCCCGTGTTTCGGCCGATGTCTTTGTTGCTTCGTTTTCTGTTGGGGATACAATCATTTGGTATTTCCTTGTGGCGGCTTGCATAGGTGCAATTGCCGTTGGTTATGCCTGTTGCCTCTGGATTGCCGCGAGATTGCTCTTTACTTGCCTGATGAAACTTGTTTTTGTGCGCAATAGTCTTAATCTGTCGATCTGCTTTCTTGACTAGATACCATCAGGGGACGCAAATAGCTAGAGTTGAGGCCAGTGGCGGAGCGATAGAAAAGCTCAGTGGAATTCCAACAATCAGGCTGGGGATAATAAACTCCTGCAGAATACGACGAGTTCAGAAGGAGGAAAGATGCCACCGCTGCAGGACCGTCGGCTGCAGGACCGTCGGCTACAAAGAGCACGTCTGCACGGGGAAGGACAGAACAAAATTATGTCTGAAGTGCGGCAAAAAGGGCGAAAGAGTGCAGAGAGGAACAGCCCTTTTGCTTGAACAGCAAAGAGTTCGGACACAGGTCTGCCAGTTTCAACTGGCAAACATTGCAAAGGATGCCGCCTGAGGATCTGTAATATCGGAAACGCTCTAACTTTCTCCCGACCGTCGACCCCACCCGAAGTCGATCTCCATCTTGGATCTTACGTGGGCAACCGGTGGAGTTCTGCAGCTGGTGGCAGATTGGCGGGTCCTCCTGTTGGAAAGCTTAAGCGACCACCGATACATTCGCTATTCTCTGGAGGACCGCAGGGTATAAGAGCTGCCAAGCGGGCGCCTCCAAAAATTAAACAAAATCAAATTCACCGCAGAGATCCAGATCTTTCTCCATGAGTAGACTGGAGATGATCCAAAAACATTGGTGCAAATAATACATGCAGCAAGTGGAGGGTTTTGCAACCCCAGCAGAATTTAAAGGGCGGTCTACTGGTGGAACACCAAAATAGCGGAGATCAAGAGAAATGCTATCACCCTGCGCAGAAGGTTTCAAAAAAGGCGCCGACAGCATCCGATCGAAGCGAAAGGATTTTTTTGCACTCTATCTAGCAAAGAGGAGGGAGCTGGGTAGGGAGATAGTGTCCAGCAAAAAGAAGTGCTGAATGCAGCTAGTCGAAGAGATTGAAACAGACACGTAGGGTCTGAGTTATCGAATTGTGGCCAGAAGAATGATGGGAAGAAGACCCATCACTGGAATGACACCGGATAACATCAGGCGCCTGGTGGAGAAACTATTCCCAGTCTACCCGTTAGTGATTTGAAAAGAGGTTCCGTCGGGAGAGGTCCCGGAGTTTGGCTTGCACGAGCTGCCCCAAGCGATTAAACGCATGAAAACCAATAAAGCCCCAGGGCCGTGGAGGCCCTGAAGATCGCCGTCGATCTGTAGCCGGAGGCCTTACTAAGAGGAAGGGCGAGATGATAATTACCATCTTCGTACAGGTCGATATGCCTCATTAATCACATGGGCAAGTTGCTGAAGAGGCTCGTGCTGGAAAGGTTGAGGCAGGAAATAGAAGAGGCTGGGGATCTCCCCTCCGCGGCAGTTTGGGTTCCGTGCCGGGCAATCTACTATCCACGCTCTACAGAGGGTGGTGGAGATCGCCATAACATCTGGAGAAAGCACGTGGTGCACGAAACAGTTCTGCGCAGCCCTCGCGTTGGACGTACAAAACGCGTTCAACTCGGCGAGGTGGAGCTGAATTCTAGTGAAGTTAAAGCGGCGTGACATTTCCCCGTACTTGAGGAGAATTTTAAACAGCTACCTCGACGAGAGAGTCCTTCTGACCGACGAAGCGACAGTCCGAAAGAGCATGGAAGGGACGAGTGGGGTTCCGCAGGGTTCGGTCATCAGGCCAATCCTATGGAACATTATGTATTATGAGGTCCTTTGTGAGCTCCAGATGGAGGGGAATGGAGGTCCTGGGGCTCGCGGACAATTTGCTCTGGCGGAAGCGACTGACAGGAAGCTGGAAAACCTAGTTCACAAAGTCAGTGGTACTTTGGAGAGCATCAGTGTTTGAATTCGGATCAGGGGACTGGTCCTGGTGCCGGAGAAAACCGAGGCGGTGGTCCTCTCCGGAAAACTGATGGCCGATGTCATCTTTAGGCTGAACGGAGAGGACATTAAACCTACCGCGTTTATAAATTATCTGGGGGTGGCCCTGGACAAGCCCCTGAAATATGGTAAACATGTGAAACGAGCGGGGCCGGGTGCTGTCAAGGCTGATGCCTAACATCAATGGCAAAAAAGGAGGCTGCTAGTGGCAGACTCCATAATGCTCTAGCGGCACCAATCTGGCACCAAGATATAGAGGTAGAGCGATATAGGTACTACATGTCCAGACTCCAAAGATGTTTGGCGATACGAGTTGCCAAAACATATCGGACGATGTCGGAGGAGGTGGCGTTGGTCATCACCGGGGTCCCGCCCATAGAGTTATTAGCCAAAAATCGAGCGAGGTGGAAAAAACAAAATGAGGCGCACCTTGTCCTTTTAAAGAGTGGCAGGTGACTTAGAGCCTGGAAAGGGCCAGTGGTCGCAGGAACTAATCCCTAGCGTGGAGGAGTGGGTAACTAGGCCCCACGGTGAAGTGTGCTTCCACCTTGCCCAAATTCTCAGCGAGCACGGCTGTTTCTCCAAGTACCTGCACAAATAATGCAAAAAAATGACGATAACTGCTTCTACTGCACAGCGGAGGACACCCCGCACCACACTATATTTGAGTGCGGGCAGTGGACGGACGCAAGAAAGGAGGCTGCTCAGTCAATCGGGTTTACACTGACTGGTGTAAACCTGACCCGGTTGATGCGGAGCAGCGAAGAGCGTTAGACTGCGATCTAGGCGATGGTCCAAAAGAACATGCAAGACAAAGAGAAGTACGAAAGAGCGCTCCAGCGAGAAGGCAGCGAAATAACAGGGAGGGGTCCAAAGAAATGCGTAGCAATATCCGGGTTTGTCCAAAGGGTGGGGTTATTGCCAGTAAGAATCTGACACTCCCCCAACACATGGGGGGGGGTACTCCCAACAAACACAAAAAAAGGTTAGGTTGATTCGGGGAACCAAAATCCTGCTCACACTTCTTCGTAGTGGTTCCTGGTAACTTGCGAGGTGCTCTCCGAGATCGGGTATCCAATCTCAGTGGAGGCAAAAGTCCGTAAGGCTAACGTGAGGGGTACTTTATTGGATACGAACATCTGTCTCCCTTCTAATCTAGGGTGACGGTAATCGTGCCAACAGCTGCATGGCGTCCGGGAGCAAAGCGAACGTCACTAGCGATGCCTAAGGGTAGAGACCCCGACAGAAAACTCCAAAAAAAGGAAAAATGACGGATAGCGAAAAGGAGAAAACATTTACGGTGCAGGGGCTCGGATCCCCTGTACCAGTCGTGGACGGCGTTGAAGCGGGGGCCACACGACCGTCATCAAGCAACCGCTTAGCGACCCTGGTGGATGACTAGGCCGGAGCGCTTCTCCAAGCGACTGGAATAGTTGTCGACCACAAAAGCTAGGATAAGGACACGAGTAGAAAAGTTCCTGATAAGGTCAAAGCTAAGAAGGTGGCAAAGACCACCTTGGCCTTAAGAATAAATACTCTGTAAGCCCCCCCTGAACATCTCCGGGAAGTCAAAACAGGCGGGTAATTCGCCACTGGTGTCACCAAAGAGTGGCACCGATGATAACATCAACGCTGTCATCGCAGATGCTATCTCCGAATGCAAAAAAAAGAAATAAGCTGAGGCAGAGCAAAAGTAGACAGAGGTCGAGTCAAAAGCTGCGGAGGCTAAACCCAAAAAGATCCCCCGCGATCTTGATCAAAGTCGGGGAAGCAAAGACTTACAAGGACGTGCTCATGAAGACAGTGAAAACTCCGTAGAAAAAATAAGCAAAACTCAGATGCTGGGGAGACGGACATCCAGCAACAACGTGTTGGGGGAAGAGAAGAGACAATAGCTTCAATTGCGGTGAGCAGGGGCACAAGATCTCTACCTGTGTCGCGAGCACCTGGTGCTACGACTACGCGGGCGCACACCGTATTAATGCTCGGGAGGGCAAGTGACCTAGGACTACCCAGGACCTCCTGTATGAGACGATTCACAGGAGGAACATCGGGTTTGCGATATTTCGCGAAAACAGCAAGAGGCTAAGACCTTAGAAGAAAAGCAAACAACAAGTCCGGGAGAGAAGAGTGCGGTAGGAATGCTTTTGCGAATTCCAGCACCTCTACGGATTGGAGTTTCAGTCAGTACGAATCTGACACTCCCCCCCTCCTCACATAGGGGTACCGAGATACCAGAAAAAAATGGTAAGTTTGTTTCGAAAATTTTTATATTTATAAAGTTAAACTAAAATTGTGTGGTATTTATTTTAAATTGCATTGTAGTAAAATTCTTTATATTACAAAAAATATTGAACTGTTTCAAAACTTTTGAACGATAGTGTATATATAGTGAAAATACCAACTGCGAAATCTTTAAAACAACATTGGATGAACACATACATACATACACTTGGAAGTGGCGTTAAAATCAGAACAAGACTTCCAAAATACATCTAAACAAATTACAAAATCAATTCAGAATGCAGCGTGGTTAGCAACTTATGATTCAAATGTAATATTCATTAAGGAGTCAACTCCAATAATAATTAAACAAAAAAATTTCGGAAAACAGAAAAGCACGTAAACAGTTCCAGATTACAAAAACACCAGGAAAAAAAAGTTAATTTAATAGGAAAGCTGCAGAACTTAAAGCACTACTTTGTAATATGAAACCCCTGTATTTGAAATTTGCGCCACAATCTTCGAATCTAGAACTAGATAACCCTGGCCTAAAATTGTGATCGTCAAGAGAACCCTCACACGTTGTGTAAATTGTAACCCAACTTCTTTAAACAGACGGAAAACAAACAGTAGTTGAACCAGAAACGAAAACCAGTGGCGTTCTTATTACCCAAATCTACTCGCCCAGTGGCATCGCTAATGAACTAAACAGATAAGCAAAACAGATAAAATAACCGAAGATGACCTGGTGTTTGAATTAACCTTTCGAAACCCAAATCGAACACCAAAATAACTCCATCCGAAATAAAAGACAAGTTAGTTAAGTTTTGAATATTTTTATTAAATATCAACCTCACGGTGATTCGAACAACAACGAATTAAAAACAAACCTCAATCTTTATCGGCGAGATTGGTTCTTTCAAGACTAAAATAAGTGTCGATATTGACTTGATTTGATTTAATACTTAGTTATGGCTCTGTTCGCAAGTTCCGTATAAAAGTAAAAAATATTAGAACAAATTGTCTTTAAATAATAATAACATTTTGATTTTCCATTGTTAATCGTTACTATGAGTATGCATTATTGGTTTACTATTTGTACGTGCAAATGCTATGATATTATTACTGATTTTTATTAATCTTTGTTTTAGACAGTGTGCTTAAGCATATAATTAAAATTTTTTCCACCTAAATGCCGGTAGGAATATTAAAATAAATAAAGTTGATAAAAACTTGTAGATACAAGATATAATAACGGTGACCCTTACAACATAAATTGAATAAATAATACCACAAAGATTGCATCTAATTAATCAAGCATCCCTCAAGGAATAAATAACGCAACGCAGCAAAAACCTACATAAGCAACTTTCACAACACTATCACAGAAATTGTCTCCCCCTTTGCTATTGTTAAAATTAGAGAGCATTTCTTGCGTCACATCCTAATTATTACCACATATTTTACTATGTGTAATTCTTCATCGTAGAAAAAATAGCGCTATAATAGTGTACCTTTGGATTACATTATAGAACCTTTAAGAACTGGCTGGTACATAGAGACACCTTACCGGAAGAGGTAAAGATGTATATTGACCTGACAAAACTATGCATGTCAAAAAGTATATTACAGTTCTGTGAGAAATACTACGAACAAGAGGAAGTCACAGCGATGGGTAATGCACTCTCCTCGTTTATTTTTGAGTTGTTTCTGTGTTCATTTTAGGTGGGGTTGTTTTGTGTTCGATTTGGGTTTCGGAAGGTTATTTTAAGCACCAGGCCATTTTCGTTTATTTTATCAGGTAGTTACAAATGAAATGTCCGATTTTTATTTCAGTCTTAAATAAGAATTTATTGTGAAGGCGGGTAATTTGAAATACATAAAATTGTGAAAACACAACAATAACTATTTTGAGGAGCTCGACAGTTCTCACAATAAACCGGATATCTAAACTATAAAACATCTCTGGAAAAATTGTATAGAACTCAAAGGAGACTACGTTGAGTAATAAATAAAATTTTTCAAATTTCTTGCAATTTCTTTGTTATGTCGGGTACTTCTGGGACTACCTTCGTACATTTATACGACATCATTTTACACTATCATAAAATAACAGCTAAATAACATAATATTCTAACTTATCCAAAATAAACACTGGATAATTTAATGAAACTAATTAAACAAACATTGATCTCACCTTGGTCCTTATTCTCGTTTTCCAAGACTCAACCATTAACTACTATTAGACTATATACAATAGGACGAGAATAAAAAATCCGTAGGTTCTTTATTGCTTGATTACTCACTTTGTATTTTATTTGAATTTTATAAAATTAATATTATTATTTATTAAAAAATTTGTTATTATATTAAATTAAATTCTCCTTCTTCTACATTTTCATAACATGTTGAAAAATGATCTGTTTATTGAAGTATTTGGATCTCCATGACCAGCAGTGTAGCGTAAAGCATACACCGGCCGACTGGAGAGCGGTAAACCGCGGTTCGACTCTAGTCGAGTCGAATACACTGCTGTGATCAAAGGTCCAATATCAATCTGTGGACCGTGGGGAAGGCAACGGAAACCACCCCATGAATTATATTAACATGAAAATTCATCTTGGCTTCGGCCAAGCTGGGTCACGACGCTTCTGTCAAGAAGCAAACGATGAAGAAGAAGATGAAGAAGAAGGATCTCCATTGTTTACCTGAAAATTCGTGGTTCTTTCAAAAAAATGCCAGTTGGGCTAACAATTATTTATT